>APFE031216675.1:11814-75787 GCA_000404065.3 Pinus taeda | reverse complement strand
GAAGCCAAAACAGCTCTGATACCAAATGTAGGTTTTAACCCCGTACAGAAATTACCTGCATACGAATTCTAAACCACAGGAAAAATAAAAATGCGAGATCATAACACATAAAACACATATACACAGAGATTTCCCACTGGATCTCAAAACCGAGACTACCAGCTTGATTTTTCATTATTTTCCTTTCAATGTTACTATACATATTTATACATGCCGAAGCATCCAATAGCATGGACCGAAAAACCATCAAGTCCAATACCATGGACCAAAAAACCATCGATCCAATACCATGGACCAAAAAACCAACACGTCCAAAAAACATGTGCGAAAATCATGCACAAAACCATAGGTGGGTCCGCCCAACCTAACATAGGGTCCAAAACCAAAATTTTCCGGGCGCTGCCCCGGACCCCATAAAGTGGGGTTACGGGTACCCCTCAAACCCCCTGTTAACTATGTGGAAAGAATATAACACAACCCAACACTATAGGTTCTATGAGCCTCCTTCATCATACAGCAATCGATGATTGTCCCAACCCTTGGTGGGTGATGCACTGCCCTACCTTAAAAGGGGGGTATTCATTGATATATCTAATGCATCATGCTCTTAACCCTTGAGCCTCGAGTAGTTAATCAAAGAAAATCATAAAAAGTAAAAAAGCATATAAAGAAAGGTGGAGAAATCAAGGTCGGGGAACCTCATGTACCATGATTTCTCCCTCCTATACATTATAAACCCAAGTGTAGGATTCCCTTTTATTAGCTACCCTTGTACCACAACATATGGCCCAGGTTTGTCCCTTCTTACCCCCTACTTCATTCACCTATATGTCACATGCCACGACCTTTTGAAGGATGTACCTTAAACATATTATCCCCTTTAGAAGTAGAAACCACCTAATAGGATACTCGGTTAACCCCATTTGGAGTTTAGGAGACATCGACACATCCCGAAGCCCATTATGAAGTCCCCACCTATGGTCCATGATTGGTAAGCTCATTACTAAATTTCCCTGATGACTTGTTGTATTGGAAGGCTAGGGGAGGCATTGGATCTTATGAAGGATTACAAATGGTCTCCATCTTGGGTTTCATCTCCCTATACGGGTACCTAATCCTCCAGAGGGCTACATTGGCACATGTAGTGTGTGTTTTGAGAGCCATGGACCTCCAGAATAGTAGACAACACTCGATGGATCCCTGAGGATGGTCAGAGATGCTCAATATACTCCCATTAGACGAGGAAGATGCACCTGATTCACCTATGCCTAGCCAACCCCACATATGTACCATGCACTTGGTAGCTGACCCTGGACTTGTAGGATGATGTGGCATCCCCTAAACCATTATCATAGCCCTTGCAGACAATCTACATGCATCTTCGACTCATTTGGAGACCCATAAGGTTATTATTGTGCCCCCACACTCATTGGGAGCACCACATGTTTATTGTTTGGAGAACAAGGGGGAAACCCCTTGTCCATCACCTTTGAGGATCCTACTCTTCATTATGGCACCCATGGACCTCATCGAGCCTCTTACAGGGCCCTACAATATGCATAGATTATTATTTGACCTCTTGAGAAGCTTATTCTTTCATTTCTGAGCTAGTTTGGTGGGCTTGTCACCAAAAGTTAGATTATTAGCACATTATTTTATCTTTTGGGCTTATGTAGGCCAAGGAGACTAATTTGAACTTCTCATTAGTGTATAAATAGAAGTGAGATGATTTCATTTTATCATCATCATTTTGGATTGGATCCTTTCTCTCTCTTGAGAATTTCGCACTTTTTTTGGAGGATGAATTTGAGCTTTATGGATGAATTTTGATGTGTGGATTTTATTTATCTTATCCTAGAGCTTCTCTATTGTCAAATTGTGGATGGTTGGATGTAGTATATTACATGTAAGTACATGATTTTAATGTTGTTCTTGTTGTACTTTATCATATACATTAGACTAGGATTTTCGCTATTTTTAGGGCTAATTGTTGCATGCATTTACTGCTTAAATTATGGAACTTTGTCTCTATATAACATCTTTCAATGTATGGGCCATGTAATTTGAATGGAATATCCTAGGGGTAATTCTATCAATGAATTCATATTAATAATCCATCACCTTTTTTACATCGAAGTATAAAAGTTGCATGATTGCTTCTCTTTGACCTAAAAGGCTAGCGAAGTAGTCTTGAGGCCTCCTTTTCTAAGAACCAAACATCCTCATTCATACTTATCATAAACTTCATTCTCCCAAGACTAAGGCACTGATATACCAAGAAGTGGTCACCTAAAATCAACTCTTTTTCACCTTCCCCTAGGTCTCGCTAAGTTGGATCACCTAGGGCATCATTTTCTCGACAAAATAACCCTCCAAAAGGTTCAATCTCCTAACAACTCCTGTGTTGGTGTTTCTTCAAGGTCTCCTCCAATTTTGAAGCCATTTTGATGGTGGATTTGTGAGAAAATGAAAGCCCTAACTCTGAGATCAAACATTGCCCTAGTATCCCCAAGGCTTGATCCACGTGGATATTGGTGGCCACCTACCTATTCCACTTGGACCCTCACCATTGTTTTTTTTTTTTTTTTTCCTTAATTGTAGCATAGTTTACTATTTTTAGTAGTTTTTCGGGTCTTAAACTTCTAGAGCCTTTTTGAGGCCCTAAATGATGTTTTTTTAGCAATATTTCTTTAATGATTTCAATGAAATCATGTTTTTAGTTGTAGTCCTCGGAGATATATTTCCAACGAGGTATCATGCACGTTAAACAGAGATAATATGACCAAGTTACGATCCCGGGAAGTTGGTTGCCCAACTAACCCCAATAGGGCCCATAAACTCTTGGTGTTACATCTCCTCGAGTTAGGGTTTTGGTTGTTTAGGGTTTTATATTATTTTTCAATAACAAAAAGGCTCTTGATCCTCATTGTAACTCAGTTGAGAGGCATGTAGCCACCACATCCCTTCTCATAGATAAGCTACCATCGCCTGAGCTAGTCTCATTTCCATTCTGTTTGTAAGCATATTTCTTATTTGATATTAATGAAAGGAAGTGTTATTTCTGCTGCATCTCTGTATTTATGGTTATATCTGTAATTTATTGCATTCTTGTTTGAATTCGGATCAGTGGTATCAGAGGGGTCTGCTCTCTCTGTTTTTTTTTGCATGCCCCCAACGAGGTCGTGATATAAGGAGTTAGGGCTTGAAATAGTCGAACCTTTACAAGACCAACCTCATAAATCCCAACAGCCTCTAATGGGGTAAGAAAAGAAAGACGAGGGAGCAGGGGATCCCATCGAAATATTTTTCAAGGAGGCCCTTAAGAAATAAAGGAACGCAATAATGGATAACTTTACCCATATCCTTCAACGGTTTCCCACTGGTGGTGCATCCACGTCCAACAGCCACTCTGGAGGCTCCACTCCTTTTAAGGTACTTTTTCTCTTCTCAAAGCTACCCCCCACATCAAGGACTGGTGGGAAACCTATTGTGAGTAGAAGGATGAAAGTACAACCTCATTGTTTTTAGCCTCTCCCACTTGGAATTCATTCTGGGACACAAACAAGCAGAAGTACTACCCTGTTGGGAGCTACGAGGACAAATATATAAAGTGGACCACGCTGCAGCAAGGAAGGGACCAAGATGTGCTGGAGTTTACCAATGTTTTTCATACCCTTCACACGAAGATGGGTATCAAGGATTCTGAGAAACATTTGGTACACAAGTACCGTGGCTGCCTACACAGATACATCCAAGATGAGATGGAGTTCCTGGACATCTCCTCACTCAGCACAGTGTACTGATACGCCATCAAGATCAAGCATAAGTTTAAAAAGAAGAAGCGAGACTTTGGATTTGTAAATCTGAAGCAAGGGAAAGGTACCCCCAAACCGTAAAACAAAGGGAAAATCCAAGGTAGGATGACCTAGGAAAACCCACCAAAGCCACAAGCAAAGGACAACATTGCGAAGCTGAAGAAGGACACAGGAAAGTGGTGTAAGTTCCATAAGATATCTACTCGCAACACAAGTGAGTGTCGTGCCAAGCAGTCACTAGTGGCTGACATGAAGGCTTCAGAATCAGATGCATGTTCTGACCCTGAGTTATAACCCGACAAGGGTAATGACAAAGGGAAGAAAATTATTGATGCAGATCCCAACGCCACTGTCACCACCACAAAGATCCAGAAGGAGGAACTCAAAGATCTAGAAGAGGAGGAGTGTCTCTTCCACTCCCAGATGTGGTTAAAGGTTTCCCGGCTACAGTTCATTGTCAACAGTGCGCACCAAAAGAACCTCATTGCAACAGAGGTCATGAAGTGACTGGGCTTAGCGACCACAACACACTCACAACTGTACACCATCAGGTGGCTTCACTAAGGCTGAGATCTGCGCGTGAGCCAATAATGTCGACTTCCATACAACATCAAGCCCTTCATGGATGAGGTATAATGTGACGTTGCTCCCCTTCATGTTTGTGATGTATTATTAGGCCAACCATACTTGTGGAAGCGATATGCTGTGTATGAGTCAAGGCCTCACGGTGTTATTTTTACATTAGGAAATAAGTTGTACAGGATACTGGGAGTAGCACCGCTTACCACCATCTCTTTGGTTACTGCAAAACAATACAGTAAGCTCATTTCCAAAACTGGGAAATTTGTTTTCTTGATGATACGCCCTTAAGGAAAGAAGAAGACAGTGGCCACGACCTCCAAACAAGGCCCCTCTGCATGACAACAACAGATGGACAAGGTCATGGAGGAGTACGAGAACATCTTCACCTCCCCCATAGGGGTGTCTCTGCACTGTCAGGTCAATCACTCCATCGATCTGACCCCAAGTGCAACATTACCTAATGGACCAATCTATCAATGCTTTGTTCTGGAGAATGATGAAATCAAGAGGCAAATTCAGGAGCTGCTGTAGAAAGGTCACATTCGCCCAAGTTTATTGCCTTGTGGGAGCCCGATTGTGTTGGTACATAAAAAGGATGGGACTTAGAGACTCTGTATTGACTATCGGGTGCTGAACAAGATCACTCTCAGGAATAGTTACCTGATCCCATGGATTGATGACCTTTTGGACCAACTCAAGGGGGGGGGGAATATTTTAGCAAGATCGAATTGAAGTTTGGATATCACCGAGTACCAATCGAACTCTTTGATGTGTGGAAGATTGCCTTCAAATCTAAGGAGGATCTTTTAGAATGGTTGGTTATGCCTTTCGAGTTGATGAATTCTCTTGCAACATTCATGAGACCGATGGATGACATTTTGCGGCCATTCACCAACTCATTTGTAGTGGTATACTTGGATGACATCCTAATCTTCAGCCAGAGTTGGGAAGAGCACCTCCACCACATCCAATAGTTTCTCCAAACACTGTGGCAACACAAGTTGTGTGCCGATTTGGAGAATTGCACTTTTGGCATGACCCAGGTTTAGTATCTGGGATACATTATTGATGTGGATCCTGTAATGTCCCCTAATAATACTAAAAATAATAAATAATATAATATATATATTAAAAATATAATAAATAATGATAATCAATAAATAAAATAATAATATTCCAATATAATAAATAATGAAGAAAATATAATAATAATAAATAAATAAAATAATAAATAACAATACTAGGAGTTTTTAAATAAATATAAATAAAAATAAACTATAAAAATAAGTAAAGTTATCAAAAAGTAAAAAGGAATAAAATAAGAAAGAACTATATTAAGAGAATTACTCAATTAAGTTAAACTTAAAATAAAGAAATGAAAGTTGCATGTTGACACATGGAGTGTGTGTATGCAGTTCCTCTTTCAATGTTTGCTCTATTTAATAGACGGTGAGGAAGATGAAAGATCATTCCATGATTCCATCCTCCATTCTCTTGGGAGCAAAGTGTTGTGAGACAAATGATTCCCTAGCAGTAGTACGTTGATTGAGGGCTCAAGGGTGGCTAGTTGTAACAAGATTTTGTGCAATTGAACCTATGATTGGGTGGAGAATCGTCCCCAAAACTTTGTTGCGGTTAGCAAAATTCAAATAGTGTTCAACTCTGAAATCACAAGTAAGAAATATCGTCGCCATAGGTAAGTTGTCCCTGCTTATATTTCTGAAATTCGATGTTAAATTGTTGATAAATTGTGTGTTGATTATAAATCACATAATTGATCTAATAAGTTGCATGTTTAAATTTCGGGGTTGTTACATATGGTATCAGATCGGGTTTCGACTCTATGTGACCTCTAGGTAAAAAACAAACAAACGAACAAACAAAAAAACAAGAACACTTTATTCTGTTTGCTTATGAATAATAAAGAGAAATTTTAATCAAATAAAAAAAAAAATGTATTTTTTCATATTGTGAATAATAAATAAATAAATTATTAAATAAATAACTCTTTTTAAGAAAGTAAATAAAATTTCTTTATTATTAAATATAAACTTGCGGGACTTCTGGTTTTGCATGTAATTATATACATGCACATTCTTGAAGTTATTATTAATAATTTAAATTTAAATAATTTATATAAAAAATAAACTTTAAATATGTTATTTTAATATTATTGTAATTAGATGAGAGTATAAGAGATCCAAATTAACATCCCAATTAAATTGTTATATCATTATAAATAAATTAAGTTGCATCCGCAGAAAAATTACTTCGAAACTCTCCCATTAACGCAGAACGTGCCTAAGTTTGATTAGTGTTTTTATCCAATAGAATCATGAAATCCACGGACACATACATGCTTTATTTTAGTTTGCGAAAGTTGTTGAAAATCAAGAGCCGTCTTCAAGAATATCAATTGTTTGGATCTTAACAACCACCAGTAAGTTTTCTTTTGGGACCAATAGGATTCTAGAAACTAGTCGCATGATTATTTTCATTAAAGTTTTATTGATCAGTCAGACTATTTTAATGTTTAATATAGAAAGTGCCCGTTATGTATGTATATAAGGTGTTATGTTTAAAAAAAAATGGAGAAAAAAAAAATAAATAAATAATTTGGTGATCAATACAATGCATAAAAAGTGGAATATAAAATTTTAATTTTAATTATTTTATATAATTATAAGTTTGGTTAATTAAAATATACAAAGAGATATTTGATAAGTTATTTTGGATATTTATTTTTAAAATTATTTAGTTAAGGTATTTATGAAATAGAATTATCATTCCAAATTGTTAATTATGGTTATATTTATTAAATTATATATATATATATATATATATATATAATATATAGGTGGAAATAGTATTTATTTGATTTATAAGCAATAAATACTAATGGGAATACATAGTTTTTAATATTAACTTATTGAGGATTGGATTAAATTTATATTTTAAATTACACATGGATTTGGTGTTATTAACTTTGTGTTAGATAAGATTATTGGTAGTCAAGAGACAGTGTACATTCTAAACGGATGGTGAATGATATTTGTTATTCATTTTCATATGAGTAAATGAAAATGATTTTTCTTTGAATTGTGAGTTTGCGTGAGTCAAGTTCCAGTGGGACCAATATAGGCTAGGGCCAACTATCTGGGAAGATGTAGATGTTATGTTTCATGATTTTCCTTATCTAATTGATTAAAAATGCGTGGTGAACTAAATAGGAGTGCATAACTTAGCTAAGATAGATACTTTTATGGAGCATATAAGTCATGTTTTATTGTTTAAATTTTATGGATACATCTAAATCGTACACCATGATTTCAATTATGGTTTAATTAACTATGATGACATTGAGTATGTTGTTGGATGAGGTTTCATGCTATGATGGTATGAGGGGGGTAATGATGCACATGTGGTTCTTATTCATTTAGTTTGATATGATAATGATGGTGTATGTTCATGATGGATGTGATATGCATAGGGATTATGATGTTACCATATAATGTATATTGATATGTGGCTCATTTATTATGTGATGTCATGATACATCTTTGATACATATGTGTTGATGTTATAACTTATGATGGTATTTCATAAGGTGAAGCACGTGATAATTGCATGCAGATTTTATGACATACAAGAGATGCAGTTCTTTACTATTCAGAATGTGGTGATTAACAATGATGTTATGTTCTCATGCTGGCATGTAAGACTTGACATGTGGATTATTTTCTATGATACTATGTTATAACTAATGCAGTGGTTGCATGTTGAGATGTGGTGACTGACAGGAACTCCACAAATGGGCCAAGAGGGCCGGTTTATTTGATGATCTCGTGGGAGCCCATATTTGTGAGAGAGAATATGTAACACCATATGAGCTAGGGACAAACTCAATCAACACTACATATGCCAGTGGTTCCTTTTTCCTTGTATATCTCTCGATGGATAGCTCTTGAGGGGCTATGGGACCATCTTGAGGAGGCTAAGTGCTTGATATTGTAGGCTAGGTGCCTAGTATTAGATTGGGATGCCAAAGTCTGGTGGGGGTGTAAGGACTTCGATGCCTGGGGTTGTGCGTCGTAGTAGTTGTGGAGGGAGTGGGCCAGCCTTGCGAGATGCCTGGAGTCATTTAGTACCGTACCGGATGCCTGCCTTGGGGCAGATGAGGTCTAAGTTAGGTGCAAGCCTTGGGGCCAGCCTTGGACTAGGATACAGACCGGGGAGGCTTATGCCTGGTTCCGAAAGTGGGAAAAAGGACAGAGATTCCTTGAGTTTTGCCGAGTGTTGTGAAAACTTTCGATGCCTACTGGTTATACTAGTTCAACAGAGGGTGTAAGGCAAACATGAAGTAATAAATAACTAAATAAATAAAATGTTAAATAATTCAACTTAACTTCGGGACAAAGTTCCTTAAAGAGGGGGAGTATGTAATGTCCCCTAATAATAATAAAAATAATAAATAATATAATACAATATTAAAATATAAGAAAATAAATGATAAACAATAAAGAATAAGTAATAATAGTCAATAAATAATAAATAATGAAAGAAAAATAATAATAAATAAATAAATAACAATACTAGAGTTTCTAAATAGATATAAATAAAAATAAACTATAAAAATAGTAAAAATAAGTAAAGTTATCAAAAGTACAATAAAATAAGAAAGAGTTAAATTAAGAGAATTATAAAAATAGTAAAAATAAGTAAAGTTATCAAAAGTAAAAAGGAATAAAATAAGAAAGAACTATATTAAGAGAATTACTCAATTAAATTAAACTTAAAAGAAAGAAATAAAAGTTTCATGTTGACACATGGAGTGTGTGCATGCAGTTCCCCTTCCAATGTTTGCTCTATTTAATAGATGGCGAGGAAGATGAGAGGTCATTCCATGATTCCATCCTCCATTCTCTTGGGAGAAAAGTGTTGTGAGACAAAGGATTCCCTGGCAGTAGTACATTGATTGAGGGCTTGGGGGTGGCCAATTGTAGCAAGATTTTGTGCAATTAAGCCTACGGTTAGGTGGAGAGTCGTCCCCAAAACTTTGTTGCAGTTAGCAGGATTCAAATAGTATTCAACTCTGAAATCACAAGTAAGGAACATCGTCGCCACAGGTAAGTTGTCTCTGCTCATATTTCTGAAATTCGATGTTAAATCGTCGTTAAATTGTGTGTTGATTATAAATCACATAATTGATCTAATTAGTTGCATGTTTTAATTTCGGGGTTGTTACAGATCTAGCCAAGATCCAAGTCATTCGGGATTGGCCAATGCCAACCACTCCGATAGAGCTCCGCAACTTTCTGGGCCCTACCAATTTCTACCACAGGTTCATGTTGGGGTTCTCTCATATCACTTGGCCCTTGAGTCAAGTCACCAAAAGAGGAGTGAAAGAAAAATTATTTTGGTCTGAATCTCAACAGAAGGCATTTGCAGAGTTGAAACATCGCCTCTGCTCTGCACTAGTGCTCACAGTACCAGACTTGCAACAACCATTTGAGATCGAGACATATGCCTCTTACTATGCTATTGGGGCAGTCCTTACTCAACAGGGGCATCCAATGGCATATCACAGTGAGACACTTTCAGATACAGTTCGGAAGTATCCCACTTATGAAAAAGAGATGTACTCCATTATGGAGACCTTTCGACAATGGAAGCATCACATTTTGGGGAAGGAAACGGTCATCCACACAGACCACCAAACCCTATAGTTCATACAGACACAAAGGAAGTTGCAAAATGATCGCCATTAGAAGTGGTCCACATACCTGCAATAGTTCCATTTGAATATCAAGTACAAGAAGGGCAGCACAAATAATGTTGCAAACTACCTCAGCCAGCCACCGATCATGGTGTTAACCACCGTGCTCTACTCTTGTGAGAATGAGACTTATGATTGGCCACTTCTCTACAAAAGCGACCCATAATTCAGCCACACACACCATACGCTCTTGGAGGGTCAACAAGTTCTAGATTTTCACCTCTAGGATGCTTTGCTATGCCACCTGGGATACCTTTGTGTTCCATTAAGCAAGTGTGTGAAGATGATTTGGGAAGCGCACTACAGTTGAGTTGTTGGGAATTTCGAGGTCGAGAAAACAGTGGCAGTACTGCAAAAGTGTTTCTATTGGCCAAATCCTGACAGGATATCGGGAAGTACATCAGATCTTGCACTGTCTGCACCATTGCCAAACCGACCATCAAGAAGCAAGGCCTCTATACTCCGCTGCCTACCCCTAGTCGACCGTAGGAATCCATCTCCATGGATTACATGTCAGGCCTTCCTTCTACTAAGCATGGCAATGACTGTGTTTTTGTGGTCGCTGACAGATTCTCGAAGATGGTCATTATGGCGGCCTGCAAGAAGAGTATCACAGCAAAAGCCACTGCTAAACTCTTCTTTGAACGAGTGTGGGTACACTTTGGGATCCCATAGTTTAACATCTCAGACCGGGACAACAGGTTCCTTAGTACATTTTGGTCCAGTCTCTATTCGATGTTGGACACCAAGCTCACTAAGTCCACAGATTTCCATCCCCAAATTGATGGCCAGACAGAGGTTGTCAACAGGATGATCATACACATTCTGCGCATGTATAACTCAAAGCATCCACACACATGGGATGATAGCCTCCCCTATGTCCAAGACACCTACAACCGGGCTCTCCATAGCTCAACTGGCCACAACCCTTTCTAGGTAGGCTTGGGATTCAACCCACTATGTCCCATTGATGTGGCCATACCATTTGCAGCGACTTAGGCAGATTCGGCTCATGTCCAGTCTGAAGTTGACAAGGCAAATAGATTCATTGAGCACATTCAACACATCCGCCAATAGTTCCATCGAGTGCCACATAAGTTCCAGGTGGGCGACACAGTTTGGCTACATTTATAGAAGGAGCGCCTCGTTGGGCCCCACTGCAAGATTCATCCACTTCGATATGGGCCATACACCATCACCAAGGCTATGGGAGATAATTCTTTTGAGCTCAACATTCCCCCATTCCTTGTCCTGCACCCAGTGTTCAATGTGGATCACCTTCAACCTTCCTTTCCACCATTAATGGACACATTCGACATTGCAGAATAGCTCACACCAACAGAGTTAAGTCCAGACTGCATGGAACAAGATGAAACTGATCGGATCATGGACACTCAGATCAAGAATATATCTGCAAGATTGCATTCTATACCACGTATGGGAATTATGAGTTTTTGGTGGTTCCATTTGGTTTTATTAATGCTCCAAATACTTTCATATATTTGATGAATAATGTGTTGCATACTTATCTGGACAAATTTTTTATAATGTTTATTAATGGCATATTGATATATTCTAAGAAAGAGGAAGAGCATGCAAATCACCCTGTAGCAGTGTTAAGGTTGTTGAGAGAGCATCAGTCATATGCCAAGCTTAACAAGTGCAATTTCTTTCAGACTTGGGTTCATTACTTGGGACATGTTGTGGTGCAACCCTGAGGCTGCCACACAAATATACCTTATCGGGACTTAAAACTCCCTTAATAACGACCCTCTAAAACTTTATACCTCCATGCCCACATATATATATTTATCGGAAGCATTTACATAGTTAAAACCCTGGAACCATACCTTTTCTTGGTTCTATATTAAAATACGCGGAAATCACTGAAAACCACACAAAAAAATTGATCTTTTACCTTTTTCATCGGCGCGCTTACCGTACGTGAATAGTCAATGCACCAAGAATTTGTGACCATTGATCTAGAGCAACGAGATCCGATGGTCCAGATCAAATCACCTTATCGGCGATCGGGGGTCCCAATGGTCAGCAATTATTGGCGCTTCCCTTATCGAAGGTCCGATGCGATATCGTATCGCTATCAGTGATGGTAATATCCTTCTTTACAATATATAACTCCTACTCCTTTATGTCGATGTGATTTACATCACAATCACAAAGGTCGGGCCTAGACCTTAGACATACACTGCTCCGAAATGTCGATGCGATCTAAGTGCCCGGACCCGATAAGTCCCAAAACCCTCAAACATAATATTTCAAATCCGCAAACTGGAGTCCGCTGGTGTTTTAGTGCGATTTTCCTTTGTAAAGGGCTTTCGGCGATATAACAAATAATTACAAAGGCAATGTGGCTTAGGGTTCCACGGACCCGATAACGTTAAAAATCCCGCGTATGAATTTTTTAAGTTTGGATTATTTGCTAAACACAGGTTGAGCCCAATACTTAGTGTATTTGGGTTTTTCCGCCTACGAAACTATAACAATGGATATCGCTCACCAATTGATCCTTTAACACCAGATCCCCATTAAAACATATGAAAAACCATAGGCCAGCATCTAGAGCATATGAATATAGATAAAAAAAAAAAACAAATGTTCAAGGTCTCCATGGGCCGATTATATAATTATGCCTACAACAATGATTTTCCCACAATAAACAATAACAGAGTCCCGCTTTAGGCTAGATTATACAAACAAAGACCTCTGTCTTAAAATAAATGCAATCAATTACTCGGTTCCACACTCTAAATCAATTCTATGTATGCAAACATAAATACAAAAATATATTTGGGGTTCTCTGCCCTCTCTAGCCTAATTTCTCTAGTTAATGGCCTTTCCCTCCTATGCTGCTCGTAGGATACAATACTCTCGATCTTCTCCCTCTTTGTCTCGCTTCTCCTTTCAGAAAAGAAAGGAACACATATATGCTAAGTTAACCATCTCCTCCACAATTGGAGAAATAAATTATACATTTAGAATTCAATCATATCCTAATCTAAACAAACTAGACTACTTGGCTTGATCCCCATGCAGGGAGGATCATTTTCCATTTATTCCCAATTCTGTTCAGAATTAGGCAACAAATTAATCACTTATATAAAATGAAATTAATACAATTTTAATAACCAATTCTTCCTCCAAACTTGCATTAGCCACAACATGTGACCACTCCATCACATTTCTGGCTAGGTCTAGATGCTCCTGCATCAGACTCCCAAGGTTTAAATTAATCATGATCTCCTGATCATGCACTTCTGATCTGTGTCCTCCTAGATCCCATAATTGGTTTGGTAGTCTATCCTTGGTTATTGATGTTGTTGTTTGTCCTTCAAGTCTCCCTCCTTTGTGTTGTAATGCCCCATTTGCTATACTCTCACTATCTGTTGTTGTCCTTTTCACATATTTTATTGTTGTCTTGCTCATCTTAATTCACAGTTTTCCATTTCCTTTACTTGTACCATTCCTTCCGACCAATCTTACTTTCTTCCTTTTTCCTGTATTTAGTATATTGGAATGTTGTTGTATGAGTCTCCATAACTCAGCCAATTCTTTGTCCACTTCACTTCTCATATGTTGAATACTATTCCCCTGCAATTGATTGTGTTCTTGAAATAGAACATCATAATCCATGTGCCAATAACCTTCCATATACATTTCTGAAATGTATAAATGCCTTCTCCATTGATTCTCTGCAATAATCCCAAGTCCTTCTTCTGGTTTCTCATTCATGACTTCATCATTCCTTACTTCAAATTCCAGCATACTTGTAACTCCACAAATTTCTTGAAAACTTAGAATTCTTCCTGCTTGTTTAGCTACCTGGAATATTTATTCTTACAGTAACTTCATTTCTGCACTCTTAAAGATTATCGCATTATATTTGTCTACTCCTAAAATGTCACTTCCAACCTCTTCTTCGTCAATAAACCCCTGTAGTATAATAGTAATCCTATTACGATCATCTCTTGAACTCATTTCTAGTTCAACACTCCCATACTGTAGATTCAACACCATTTCATCTTTCTGCAACATTCTGATCTCACCCTTCATCAATTAGATCTGTTCTTCAGAATTAGATTCTTGGTTCATATGGACTTCACATTGCCTTCTTCTTGCATATAAATCTTCATCAGATTCAAGCAATTCATTAAACACAAATACTTTACCTTGCTTCCTGATTATGCCAACACTTCTGACAACTTTTTTCTCATATTTGTCATCCATGAAAACTCCTTCATTTTTATTTAGTTCTGGTTGTACAGTCTGATCCCTTATTCCTTGGTTTTCTTGCCTCTTTAACTCATGCCACCAATCTGCCATTTCATTTGGAATTTCTTCCAAAAGTTCTGCACAATCTTCATTGTCTACATCATCTATCTTTAATCCTTATTTACTCTGGCTTCCTTCAAGGTCAATAATCTCCAATGACTGTTTAACATTTACAAAGTTTTCTGTATCAACTTTTAGTAGTTGCTTTCCTTTCAATAGTTGTCTAATGTCTACATAAATCACTACAGCTATGTTTAACAGCTGCTCTTCCCCCTGCATCACATAATTATGTGAATTTCATTCTTTTAACTTCTGGAAAATCATATCTGCGATGTTCCCTTCACTTATGACAACACTAAACAATCGCCTTACCTCAATGTATCCTTTAATCTCCATAATTCTTTTTCCATCCTCCTTTTGACTTATCCTTTGGATGTCATTTGACTGGGCATCTTCCTCCACTTGACTGTAACTTTCCTCTTTATTTTGCATATGACTATGAGCAGTCATCTCTCCACCTATTAATGTAACAGTTTCCCACAATCGCTTGTCTTTCCTCAAGTCTATATGACCTAAAAACACACAACAACTTTCAATTTTCAAAACGCAATACCTTTCATTTTGTTTTGATGCTTCAAGCACCAATCCTTCGTCACAAGTATTTTGGATTTCAGCAGATCCTTCTTGTTGTGACTCCATTTCTTTGAGTCTTTCCTTCTCTAAAAAATCACTATGAATTTGTTCACGTTCCCTGAACTCGTTTATCAGCTTGCCATTCCACCTCTGTTGCAATAGCTTCCACTTGACCCTTTTCTTTGTTCTCCATCTGTATCTATGGTCTTCACTTGTCTTTCTTTGTGCTGCCACACTAATCTCTGGTTCTTCATTCTGCTGCCAGTTGCTATACTTTTGCAATCTAATGCCTTCCTCAAATTCACTCTCATGTAGCTAATCATCCCTTCAAATTGTTGGTTCCTTCCATCTTCATCTTGCTGGATTAATACTTCTGTCTCCTTCATGTATCTGAGGACATAACTTCCTTGTTGCTCCTGACCTTTCATCTCACCTTCAAATAATCTCTGCTCAATTTCTCTAATTTCAGCATCATATTTATTAATGCTATCTTCCACACCATGCATAGTAATCATATCCTTTTCTCCATCAGGTTCCTTGAGCAATCTCTTAAAGAATTCTATTTCCTTGTGAAATATCTCCAGCAGTTCATCACAATTTCCATTCTCGGCCTCGTTCTTTTCCTGGAAATCCTCCTGACTTATCCTTGTTTCTGCACTATCACATGGCAAACCTCTTTCATCAATTTCATTAAACAAATTCATTTGTTTACCTCCTTGGAATACCACTATGGAATTTTCATTTAGCTTCTGGTCCACATAATCTTCATCTGACTGTTTCACACCAAACATAATTTCATCTATGAACTCCTTCTGTTGCAATAGATCAGCACCTTCTTCCTCTAAAATGCATTTTCCATCATACTTCACCTCAAGAGCTTCATTCCTAGTTGTGACAGTTTTACTAGACTGTCCATCATCCTCTACATATCCTGCAAATATACACAAACTATGATAATTAAAATCACAAGGCTTCATTGCCTCATATGCTTCCATTGTCATCATATCTTCGAATTGTTCTAAACTATGCCAATAGTCCATGAGATCTTTAGCTGATCTCTCATTATCCTCTTCACCCAACATTTCACCTTATTCTGGTCTACAAATGGAAACTTCCATTTCTGCTTTTGCTTCTCTAAGTTCCTCTGGTTCCTCTTGAGCACTCAACATCTTCTCAATCTTTCTCAATTCTTCTGTTATCTCTAAATTCACTTGCTGATTTCTCTTTTCTCGTAGCCTCTGCCACTTTACTCTTTTCCTCATGGTCCAACCATGCTTCTAGTCTTTATCACTTCTCTGCAGCATCTCAACCAATATTTCAATCTGGAAATCTATCTCAACTCTCTCTCTGTCAAACTCTTCTTGACTCATCCTCATGCCATTTGCTTTGGCATCTTTCCTTCTACTGTGGCTTCTTTCTGAACCTCTGCTATGACTATCTGTAGTCATATTCTTCTCCTCTCTTTCCATGAGCTCCTCACTCCTCTGCAACAAGCCTCTGCAACAACAAGTCCTCCTTACTACGATCTTACCTCACTAAGCTCTCCTCACTCAGTGTTTTGGTAAGCATGGTCCTCTATCTGGATCTGCAATCTCTCACTCCCTCTTGAGAACACTTCAGTTGTCCTCTTTGTCCAATCTCTTGTTGGATTCTTCAGGTTCACTACCACTTCAGAGTGCTTTCCTTGCTCTGCTTTTAAGAACACATCTGGTTCTTCTCTCACATCTTCTCTTGTTCTATAGTGCTACAGTCTTCACACTTTCTTATGCTGTCACTTGTGTTTGAATGGATTTCCTCTGTCTCTTGCTTCTGCACGTTCTGTTACAATATCTAAGAACATCCACAAAATTTCTTCTACAGTTCACTGCTATAATCGGGTGCCAAACTTCATTCATTCAACATGTTGTTGTTTCCATACCTCTGTAGTCTTAAATCTTCATAAGTAAAACATCTCTTTGCAGGAAATTTCTTCCTTTTCCTGCTCTGATAGCAAAAATGGTGCAACCCTAAGGCTGCCACACAAATATACCTTATCAGGACTTAAAATTCCCTTAATAACGGCCCTCTAAAACTTTATACCTCCATGCCCACATATATATAATATTTTATATATGTATATGTATATGTTATATGTATATGTATATGTTATATGTTATTGTATATGTATATGTATATGTATATGTATATGTATATGTATATGTATATGTATATGTATATGTATATGTATATGTATATGTATATGTATGTATCAGAAGCGTTTACACGGTTAAAACCCCGGAACCATATCTTTTCTTGGTTATATATTAAAATGCGCGGAAATACTTGAAAACCACACAAAAACATTGATCTTTTATCTTTTTCATCGGCGCGCTTACCGTACGCGAATAGTCAATGCACCAAGCATTCATGACCATTGATCTGCAGCGACAAGATCTAATGGTCTAGATCAAATTGCCTTATCAGCAATTGGGGGTCCCAATGGTCAGAAATTATCAACGCTTCCCTTATCGGAGATCCAATGTGATATCGTATCGCTATCGGTGATGATAATAGCTCGCTTTACAAATATAACTCCCGCTCCTATATGCCGATGTGATTTACGTCGGCTATTGCAATCGCAAAGGTCAGGTCTAGACCTTCGACATACACCGCTCCAAAATTTCGATGTGATCTAAGCACCCAGACCCAATAAATCCCAAAACCCTCAAACATAATATTTCAAATCCTCAAACTAGAATCTACTAGTGTTTTAGCGCAATTTTCCTTTGTAAAGGGCTTTTGGCGATATAAAAAATAATTACAAAGGCAATGTGGCTTGGGGTTCCATGGACCCGATAACGTTAAAACTCTCGCGTATGAATTTTTTTAAGTCTGGATTCTCTGTTAAACACAGGTTGAGCCCAATACTTAGTGTATTTGGGTTTTTCCACCTGCAAAACCAGAACGATGGATTTCGCTCACCAATTGATCCTTTAACACCATATCCCCATTAAAACATATGAAAAACCACAGGCCGGCATCCAGAGCATCTGAATATATATAAAAGCAAGTGTTCAAGGCCTCCACTAGCCGATTATATAATTATGCCTGCAACAATGATTTTCCCACAATAAACAATAACAGAGTCCCGCTTTAGGCCAGATTATACAAACAAATACCTCTGTCTTAAAAGAAATGCAATTAGTTACTCGGTTCCACACTCTAAATCAATTCTCTGTATGAAAACATAAATACAAAACTATATTATGGGTTCTCTACCCTCTCAGGCCTGATTTCTCTAGTTAATGGCCTTTCCCTCCTATGCTTCCCGTAGGCTACAATACTCTCGACCTTCTCCCTCTCTGTCTTGCTTCTCCTTTCAGAAGGAACACATATATGCTAAGTTAACCATCTCCTCCACAATTGGAGGAATAAATTATACATTTAGAATTCAATCCTATCCTAATCGAAACAAACTAGACTACTTGGCTTGATCTCCATGCAGGGAGGATCATTTGCCATTTATTCCCAATTCTGTTCAGAATTAGGCAACAAATTAACCACTTATATAAAATGAAATTAATACAATTTGAATAACCAATTCTTCCTCCAAACTTGCATTAGCCACAACATGTGACCACTCCATCACATTGTTGGCTAAGTCTAGATGCTCCTGCATCATGTTGTTTCCAAGGAAGGTATAACAGTGGACTCGAAAAAGTTTAAAGCTATCATGGAGTGGTCAGATCCTAGGAATGTGGATGAGGTCAAATAATTCATGGGACTAGAAAGTTATTACAAGGTGGTTCATCAAGAACTTCTCAAGGATTGTCTATTTAAACAAATTTGCAGAGGAAAGGACAAAAAATTGAATGGAATGAGGAGCGTGCAACTATTTTTAAGCAGTTGAAGCATTTGCTTACAAATAATCTAGCCGTGAAGATTACAAATCCAGATAAAGAGTTCATGGTATGTACATATGCTTGCAAGGGAGCACTTGGTGGAGGAAGAAGGACTGGTGCCAAGCTATGAGTTAAGGAAGTTGAATGAGCACGAACATAACTACGTGACTCATGATCTTGAGTTGGCATCTATCATTCATGCCTTGAAGATGTGGAGGCATCATCTTCTTGGTAGGAGTTTTATTCTAATGAGTGATCATAGTGGATTGAGGTACTTGTTTGACCAACCCAATCTAAATTCCAGGAAAGCTAGATGGTTAGCTACCCTCAGTGAGTTTGAATTTGATATCAGATACATCAAGGGAAAGGAGAACAAGATTTGAGATGCTCTTAGTAGAAGAGTGCAAGTGAATCATATTACAACATTGAGTTCATATGGGACAGATTTACAGGAGCGGATCTTGCAAGCAAGACGACATGATGATAGGTACGAGCAGTTGATGCAGAGGTTTCAGTAGTAGGGTGAAGGTAATAGGGATGACGAGTATCACCTCACGACATATGGCTTAGTTAGATTCAAGAACAAGATTTATGCGCTAGATAACAGTGAGCTCAAGAAGATTATCTTGAGGGAGTTTCATGTCAAGCTATATTCAAGTCACCCAAGATATTAGAAGACATTGACAATTATTAAGAAGTTCTATCATTGGCTAAATTTTCAGAAAGAAGTGGTTGAGTTTGTTGCTAGATGTATGGACTATTAGCACGTAAAAGCAGAGTGTAAGCACCCAACTGGTTTATTGCATCCTATTCTGATTCCATAGAGGTAATTTTTATGGACTTCATTACAAGTTTTTCGAGGACATCCAAGAAACATTATTTTGTCCTCGTTGTGGTTGACAGGTTGAGTAAGGTAGCTCACTTCATTGCAATTAAGTCTATAAATTCAGCTAGTGAGGTAGCTCGGGTCTTCATAAGGGAGATAGTGAGGTTGCATGGTGTTCACAAGAATATTATATTAGATAGAGGTGTCGAGTTCACTTTCAGGTTTTTGAAGGAGTTGTTTGTAGGCGTAGGGACAAAGTTGGATTTTAGTACAACTTATCATCTGCAGATATATGGACAGACAGAGAGGATCAACAATATTCTTGAGGAAATGTTGAGGATGTATGTCATTTCATTAAACGAAGTGGGAGGAGTATCATCCACTACTAGATTTTTCATATAATAATGGGAATCAGGATTCCTTGAGGATGAGTTCATTTTAGGCTCTTTGTGGGTGAATTTGTAATACTCCTATCAGCTAGAGTGATCTAGCGAACAAAGTGTTGATTGGACCGAATATGTTGGTTGAGATGGAGTAGGAGATGTAGGTTATCAAAAGTAATTTCAAGGCAAGAGAGGACATGCAGAAGAGTTATGCGTATCAGCATAGAGCATTCAAGGAGTTGGGGAGCATGTGTATTTGTGCATCAAGCCCAAGAGGATCTCTTTGAGGATTGGGTCATGTGCCAAGCTGACAACTCAGTATTGTGGGCCTTTTGAGATCCTTGAGAGGATTGGACCAGTGGCCTATAGACTCGCAATGCCGCCAACAATGAAGTTCCATGATGTTTTCCATGTTTCATTTCTAAAGAGATATGTGCAGGATGTTGATCATGTGATTGATTGGTCTGTATTGTAGGTGGAACCATAGGGAGAATACCATCCAGAATCTTAGTGTATATTGTAGTGGAAGAACTTTGGGCCCGATGAAGCTACATGGGAGATGGTTGATCAAATGCAGTCTTTGTATCCTTCATTATCTGTTGGTTTAGGAAAATGAGTTTTGGTATATGTATATTTATGTATGGTTGTAAATATTGCAATGAAATGTGTTATAAAGCTCCAATAAGCGGTATGTTTGTTTTTCTTTCAGCAGGTTGTCATTATAAATACTACATCGAGCTATTTGGCAATATGTTTTTGTTTCCAGTAGTTTTCTAGTCATAAGCATCATAGAACACCGAGGACGATGTTCCCCTGAGGGGGAGAGGTTTGTAACAACCTCGAGTTAAAGTTTCATGTAATAAAGGATAGAAAAAATAAGACTAAGGCAATGGGACACATATTCCAAGTAGAATTTGAAAAAACACTATAGTGGACATCACTTTTGGTTTATTATGGCTATGGAAATTGGAAAAGGCAAAGAGGCAATAATTGGCATTTATTTATGACAGTAAAGGAAAATAGGAGAAAGGGGAGGTGAAGAGACGCATATTTGCATGTTGAGGAAATTAGAGGAAAGATGAAGGAAAATGAAGAAAATAGAGGCATCAATGATAAAAAGGCATCAGAGGATCATTTCACAACTTTGTTCAGTTCAATTTGGCTCTCCACTTTCATTCTCTCTCTCCTACACTCTTGCACAATTAGAGTATTCTTTGAGAATTTTGGCATTCACTTGGATTTGTATAAAGGAAAGCAAAGGAAAAGCAAAGGAAAGAGAAGGAAAGCAAGGATAAGGTTGGATCAACAGATTAAGCAGGTAACAAGTTGCATGTGTGATTTATTAGTTGAGATGTGAATGCACGATACATTCATTTGTATATTTGGTTCATTTCATGTCAATGGTATGGGTTTTTCTAGGTTTAACAGTGGTTTTAGACTTGCCTTTCCATTTCCTTGATAGCCATGGTGTGATGGCATTCGTTCTTGGTTGAGCTTTGGATTTCTGAAAGGTTTTGGAACCGAGTGAGGTGGTCTCAGGAAAATTCTCAAGGGTTGTGGGTAGAGATGGTTTTTTCTAGGAAGCCCTCGACAGGCAGGTGGAGACAGGAAAATTCCTCAAGGTGTGGTGAAGAAATTTTGATGCATCCAAGCTTAGTTTGGTTTTATGATCTTAGGACCAGTCCAAGTGAGATCATAGTAGCTTGAGGGTGGAGGTGGTTTAAACTCTAGAGTACCTATTTGATTTTGTCTTTGTTTATCCCATGAGATCCCACATTCATGCTTGGAATATGGCACAAGGGTGATTCCATGAAAGAAATATTTGGTTCAACCCAATATATGGTTGGGTGGTACGTGAAAGTCCCTTATTTGGTTGGCTTTTTCATATGTTAATAAGAGTTATTTTCCTACTAGTATCTATGAGCATTTGTACTTGTTCTAATGTTGATTTGATGGTTGATTTGTCATGGTTAATATTATGGATATATGTTAGTTATAAGTATGGTTCTATGATGTGCTCTAGTTATGGCTCTTTTTCATGATTTGATAAGTATTTGGATGGTTGATGAATGCATGGGATAATGAGTGTTGTTGCAACTACTTGAGAAGGCATTAAACCTTCTTAGTGATTCTTAGATGAAGTTCAAAGATTTGTAATTAGATATGAATTCATGACCTATAGCTCACGTGTTTACGATATGTTTGACAAAATGTCTAATGTGTACTAGGAAATCTAGGGAAATTTATTGCTTCAATTTTGAATGTTTGGCATTGTCGTCATGTTAATTATGATTCTAGAAAGTTACAAGAAGTTATGGGAAGTGGTCGGGTGGCTATTCTGGAAAAGTGGTTAAGATTCCAGGACTGTTGGCACTGAACTAAAGTATTTAGGTCATAATCACATGGAAGAAGGCTTGTACATGTGGTTGGGGCCTCATAACCGCACTCTTACCTTGTTGTGTGTGTGATTGAGGTGTTAGGACAAAGAAAAAGGGTTCCAGCTCAAGGATTGACCACTTGGGGTGGTTTGCAACCTCATGAATGGTCTGTAATCTCTAAGGGATGTTAGTTTGTGGTTAGATTATAGGCCCTACTTCAATAATTGGAAATTGGAGGTCAGGTCATGTCATAGTAGTACTCAACCTCACATTTACCCTGGGAGCTTGTGAAAGCAGGTAAATGTTGGGAGGGGTGGTTACAGCTTGGTCTTCTAGTAAAAGAAGAGTTTGAAGGTGGAGGCAAAGCAAGCGGTGATGATAAAAACAATAATTCTTCATTGAGGAGGAGTAGAACAGAATCCTCTTCTCTGGTAAGAGCTTTGAACAATAGGGGGTGCTGGAGGATGTGTTCAAGTGATTTGACGCCAATGACGATGACAAGATCTCATCCTTGTTGTTGGGATAAATTTTGCACTCAATGGGTTGTTGTGTTGAGTCGTGGGTGTTGGGGCACATGATGAAGGAGTTAGTCGGGGATGGGGTTCATTGACATGAAAGATGTCGTGGTGCCATGGGCCTTGCAGCCATTTTTTCTCCCTGCTTGTTTGCTAGTGCAGAGTTTTTTGCTTGCATCAGCGTGGTCCTCATTTTTATTGATGGGGCTTCGCAACCATTTCTGTTCTTATCATATTTTCTCTAGGTTATTCCCTGGCGGTGCTATTGGTGGCCTTGTGCCATTTTCTTCAAGTTTATAAGCTAGGGTTTTTACCATTTTTGTAATCTTTTGATGCTTGTTTTTGGGCTTTTGATAGATGCACCCTTTGAGTTTTCTAGGGGTTCTTTTTTGCAAGCTTGTGTGGTTGGCTTTTTTAATCCTATTGGAGCATCCCCAGGAATTTCCTATCAGTCAGAGTATCTTCTGACAATTTAATCTTCTTGGCGGTCAGAGTATCTTCCGGTGTGTTTATATTGTCGGTTACAGTACCTTCTAGATATGCTATGTTGATTAGTGGTTTCTTGTTGTTTGGGCGATTTCTGGTGTTTCCCTTCGAGTTTTCTTTGAGGGGCTTGAGTGTCCCCTAACTTGATATTAGTCATATGTAATTTGGGGGTTATTCTAGGACACATGTTATATTCATGATTATGTAAAGATCTTTTTACTCTAATATAAAGTTGTTTTTTTTCTTTCCTGGACAAGAAAGAAAAAAAACACTCACATCAATCTAACCTTTAATGGAAAAAATGGAAACTCGTGTGACCCATTCCAGTTTTTCTATGTTTGCCTATGGTTGACATGCTTTGCATTCCCAGTAGAATTATAACCAGAGACTTGGACCAGTAACGCAAGGAAAAACCTAATCTAATGACCAAGTTTGGTTGAATAATTACAGACATATATATTTTGCAAGTGAAGCAAATTTGCGACAACAGAACTTGCGGTTGATGGGTCCCTATTATTACACACAAAAATACTCATATCCCAAGCACAAACTCACATGGGTTCACTGTAAATTTCAAATTCATATACAAGAGTTAGATGACTTATCGAGTAATTTGATTCTTTGTTGGTGATTACAGAAGAGGCATCACTTATCCTCCCAACCATTGGTAAGTCAAGAGACATTGTTTGGAACATGCTACCTCTGTGTTGGATCTAGATATGAGAACTTGTAATTTTCGAGCAAAAATTCGTCAGGTCGGCTATAGGAGCCTTGTCACTTGCAAGTGGTTTTTCAAACAAGACAAGCATGGTGGTTTATTAGCCATATCCAACACGGTGGTTTGTTAGTCTCGGTAAGCGCTAGTGACCAGTCATGCAAGTGGTTTCTTAGCTAAGGGCAAGAACAATGAACTTTGTAATTGAAGTCTATCTCATGAACATGCATCCATACTAGAGAAATACTAAGTTGTTGTCTTCATTGGCTAAGGAAAAAGCCAGAAGTCCTTCCATTGCTGCATTTTCGACACTCTATGAAAGTTTCATCTATTGCGGCAACTGGAAATTATTCTCGTAACTGTAAATTAAATTATGTAGTTTATTTATTACGACAAACAATGAATAAAATCAGTACTGCAATTTTCACCATAAAAATACTGCGAAAAATAAAATACTGGAAACTGAGAAATTCTAGCACATGCATAATAATTTTGACAAAGCTAATTTTGAACAATTGTCCTCGAAAAAACCTAATGTGGGAAAACCGGTGCAGCAGATGAGGGTTTTATTATTATTCTTCAACAACAATTATGAGTATAATAATTTAGATTCTCCAGTGGAAATCTAATCTCAGGAAAACATTGGCAAAATTATTGTCAGAATTTTCTCTCACCCACAGCTAATTTCAGCCACCGAAATTGCCTCCCTAGCCACGCGTTGAGCCTTCTGCATCACCCTCTATGCAGTGCTTGCGCAAAATCTCTGGGGATTTCAGTCTTCCTCTCATTGCCTCTTCTTGGGACTAGAATATTTCCTCCTGGAATTTTTTACCCTCCTTTACCACCTGCTGCTCACCCTCTAGCTCTATCTTCTCCATTGAATCTATACCACTAATAAAATCGAACTGCTTGGGCAACTGAGTAGCTACACTGGTGTTTTCTCCGTCACCACATTGATCCCTTCTTATATCTTCCTGTTGGGACTCCAACAAACAAGATTAAATCTTAATCGATGGCTCAGATCATTTTTGGATCGATTCGTGTGAGTTTCTAGATGATTCTCACCTCATCTCAATTAATATTGATTAATTAACCATATTCCCTAAGTTTATACTTAGGAAATATTAAAAAAACGACTAATAATCTAATTGAGACAATTTTAGGTGGAATTTCGAGAAACGATTTCTGGGTTTTGGAGATCTTATGTATTCTAACCCATCCACCAAATTTCGTGGCTAGAACACAACCGATGCCATAAAAACTAACACTCCCTTTTAGTTAGGAATATGTTCTAGTGCTGCAGATCCTGTAACAACACATTATCTCTGTATCATTTCTTATCACGTTGCTGATGTTTGGTTGTTGTTTCCCACCAACTACTCCGTAAATCTAACATTGCATATGTGTTGTTGCTGACACTTCCATATTACTTCCAACACTACATATGCATTGCAACTCCCTCTCATATGTTGTTGCTACAACTACAACACCTGCAACTGAAAATATGTCCTTGCTTCAGGAACGGGTTCTCCACCATACCCATATGTTCTCTGAAATAGACAAAATTAGCTCTCCCTAGATATTTAGTGAGTATGTTTGCAACCTGCTCTTCTATGGGAACATACTGTAGTTGGACCACCCCACGTTGTACAAAATCTCTGATGAAATGACCTTGAATATCGATGTGTTTCGACCTCTCATGAAACATTGGATTCTCAAAGATCTTGATGCAACTCTGATTATCACAGTAGACTCTGGTCACCTCCATCCTCTACCTAAAAAAGCTTACTAGAAGCTTCTGAATCCATATAGCTTTGCATGTAGTTATGCTTGCTTCCATATAATATGCTTCTGCAGAGCTCAAAGCTACCGACTTCTACTTCTTGTTGCACCATGAAACCATCCCTAATCCAACGTTGAAGAAGTACCAGGAGGTACTTTTCCTGTCTATTGAACTGCCTACCCATTCTGCATCTATGAATCCACATATTCTGACATTACCCCCTTAGATATATCTCAACCCATACTCAACCATGTCGCACACATACCTCAAAATATGCCTCGCTAATTCCCAATGTACCCTCTTCTGCTCTACCATGAATTGAATGAGAGTGTTGACTATGAAGCAAATATCTGGCCTAATGTTGACCAGATACATGAGAGACCCAATAAGTTGTCTATATAAGGTGGGGTTGCATTGATGGTGTTTGGCCCACCAATATGTCAAGGGGACCTCCCCGGTAAGAAGTCCCAATTAGACCTCAGACTATTTGGTGTAGGAGTCCTAGCAGTGGGTCGTAGGGTAATGCCTTGACTGTGATGTCGCACTAAGGCAAGTAAGATAACTCTGTCAGTAGCAAGGGTGTGACTAATGCAGAGAGTCAGGGAATGTATACGAGAGGTTCCAACACTTCGAAGGGGGAGGAAGGTCAAGGTGAGTTCCAGGTTGAAAGGGATCAATCCCAACTTGGCTAGGAACACACCACATAAGGGACATGCACAGCTTCCGGCGAAGTAGTCCACTCGGATGTGATAGTTACAACATACAAGGTAAGATAACACGAATAACACTCACGGATCAGTCTGAGACGAGTGTGAGGGTTGATATAACCAGCTTCATGAGAAAGGTATGTCTGATGTCCGGCAGAGTAGTCAACACGGACAATGAAAACATTAATAACATATGCAACACATTAACAACAAGATTCATATAATTGCATACAAATCAGTTCATACACAAGTACATAAGTTAAACAACATATATCATTAAGGCAACTGGAATAGTCCAACTACAATAACAACATATGCATGAAAATGTGTTGGCTCTTATTATAAAAGAAGTGTAAGTCACAGTCATATAATACACCATGTAAAATTGCTAGCCCCATTAGTGGAACATTACAGCCACATTGCCTGCTCCTCCAAAGAGATGTACTAGCTCCGTGCAGTGGAGAAGCTAAGGCACGTTACAATAATTTCCAAGTCATCTTCAAGATAGTATTAGTAGAAGCGTGGCTGACCAAAAGCCTATACAATGAGTTATGAGGGACTATTTATAGCAAAGTGTGGGGTGACCCTTGACATTCCCCTTTGTGACAATTCAACTACCCTCATGACTCTTCACCTACTCTATGACTGTTACATCCAACTATTGAAAATCAACTTACACTTGACATGACTCAAAGTTACAATGCACATGTACTCATGTGAGACAACATGGCTTGAGAAAGCCTTGCAAGACATCATTGACACTCGGTCCGCTGTGGTGAGACCAACTCTTTGACATGCTTGTGGTGGTGAAGCTGGTGAACTGATGCCAAGCTTGGTCCGTGATGCTGTGCATGTACCTCGTGGTGACATCTTGTTGAAGCGAACTCTTGCCTCCATTGCAACTGATGCATTGGTTTGGCCCCTTCATCCAACTCGTCTTCTAACATGTGCATGGTCTTCTTAGGTACAGTTGAACTGGCAACACATTGATGCATAGTGTCTATCTTGATATTCAAGCGTGTGTTGGTGGTCATGTGCATCAACTTGCCAAAGTGCATGTTTAGCCCCAATTGGACTTTCTTCTTGTCTTCGCCTTAGTGAGTGTGTTGAATGGGTTGGATTGCATGCGTGTGCTTAACAACATGCATGTTGTTGGATCCTTTTCATGTGATCAACAACAGTGCTCACCATGTTTGCTCTATGTCAGTTGCTAGGATGGATCCTAACTTGTACTGGTGTAGTTTCATCTGTGAGTGCATGTTGCACCCACTGTTGTTCTTGTTCCTACTGCAACTCATGGGACTGTCTATGCAGTTTCATGTTCTTCCTGAGTTGTTGCTTCAGCACATGCAACTCCTTCTTTGTTCCATCTTCTGCCTTTGTACAATCTTCATGTCGTGTAGTCACTTCATACCTTGAGTCTCCAAAGTTGCTTTCATTATCAGTGGATCTTCTTGATCTTGCAACTTTGCTCCACCTCTATATTGTCAACAACCTTCCTCTTGCATTCGTTGTGTTTGCTTCATTTGCTCAATTCGGTATGTTGCCTTCAGTTGTTGTTCATGATGCTGCTCGATGTGATGTTTCTGCTTGATGTCCTTGTCCACAAACAACTTGATGTCTTCATGAGTAGGTAAGCCCATGGACACTTGATCAATTGCATCCCCAAGCATGCTCTGAAAAATGTATTCGTCTTTGCTCTCTTGGAAACTATTGTACCTATACTGCTGAGAGGTAGATGAACACCTGTGATACTTGGAGACATGGCAACACTCATAGCAAACAATCTGTTAGTTGAAAACCAAAATGAACATGAGACCTGACTTGCAACATACTTGGGTGAATGATCATAAAGGTTGTGCAATTTCGGCTGGGAGGTTGGGAGACCGACTGCCAAGACTTAACAAGGCACAGTCTGGGCTACTGGGAGACTGACTAATTGCTGGAACTACAAAATGTGCAATCCAGTTGGGTAGTTGGCTACTGGGATTGTGCAATGCGTGATTCCAACTGGGAAAGAATGTTGGCCTAGGGACAAATTTATGCAATTTTTTGGGAAAAGCAGCCACTGACCTCCAAAAATGCGCAATTTAGTCTAGGAGTCCAGTGTTGGGTGAGAATGTGCAAATCTGGAGAGGAAGGTGAGCCTTCCTTCTCCAGATTGCGTAATGTAGCCTTGGTGAAGGCAGAGACTGTGCCAAAGTTGGCCTGACTCACCGACGGGCAAATGAAAGCAAGTAAGTCAATGAAATTCATGGCGACACTAAGTGATAGCAGAAGTGATAAATAGTGCATGCAAAACATGAAAGGAGGATTGAGCAAACAGATCAACATGCATGTGGATGAGGTCATTCGCTAGTTGGACGAACGTCCGTGCAAAAGAGTTTCATGCATGCGACAGCAGTGAGATAGCAATGAAAATTGATAGAGCTAGGATAAGCTAGTATACATGTAAACAATAGCAAGCATTCAAAGAAATCAAGAAAACAATACTCATACAAGTGAAAACCCAAAAAGCAACAGAAATGCAACACAAGACATGGGAAGCAAGCTTACCCCAAAACAACATATCTGAATGCGTCGACTGCTCCTAGGTGTGAGGTGGGATGTCAAAGCTATAAGGTTGATGTGAGGAATGAGCTCTACAGCGTCCGATTGATAAGTTTTGATAACATTGAGGTTGTGACATGAATGCCAAAAATCTAGGGGAAGCGACACTTGGATGGAGGTTTCCGAATTATTCCTTGCATGTAACTTCCAACTGCTAAACATAGATCCCTGAAACAAGGGATGCCCTTGCATGCTGCCTTGGGAAAAAAAACCCATGGATGCAAGTCTTTTTTTCTCAGTCCTGAAGGGAACCGGTCAACTCAGCTGCACATGCAAGAGACTGCTTGAATGCTAGAGAAAAATGCGCATTTCTGACTGTAAGTTGGGCTCACTGCCCAAGGGGATTGTGAAATTTTTGGGCCCAACAGCTGACTGTTAGTCAGATTTGCACAAATCTTGGGCTGAACGGCCTGTTGATGGGAAAAATTGTGCAAATCCTGCTAGGAGGGTTGGGAGGCCGGATTGCGCAATCCTGGAGCCCAGCAGGCCGTCAGAGGGAATTGCACAATTCCTGGAGGGAAGGTTGGTTACCCTCCAGAAATGCACAAATTTCATTGGAAAGCTGCTCAGCCTGTAGCTGGACCAAGTCCGAATGAGCAGCCTATGAGGGGAATGGATCGACTATGATCGACAGGCTTCCTTTGAGCAAGAAAGACACTGAAGCTTGAAGACTTGACGAAGCAAGGCAAGTTGTTATGAAGGTCGGTAGGGGGCTCCAAAAAGTCTAAGGAAAACTTTTGGAGGGTGGTTGTAGCCGCTACAACAGGTTGACATCCTTGTCATTTGAAGCATCTATCTTCTTCTAGTTGGTGATCATTGGTGTAGACAAGGGTCTACAATCCTACATTCTGAATCTCTTCGGAATATCTGTAGTGTATATTCCTTGCCAAAGGAAGATCTCCCCATCCTTTTTCCACACTTCCAATCCTAGGAAATAATGCATCAACCCCAAATCCTTCATATCAAACTCTACTACAAGGTTCCTCTTGCAATCCTCTATGAGCCCTGATGATCCTTTCAAAAAAAGATCATCCACGTACAAAACTGTTATGTGGAATTTTGCATCTACGAATAAACACAACTTTACTAAGTGGGTAGCTACACTTAGAACAACAAAATTAAAGAGTTTAACCTTTTGCTATAGAAGATAAATAATACAAGGGACCTACTTGTTATTTTTGCCTCCCTTTGTCTCCTTTGAATAGCTCTCGTCACTTCTTCTTGAACTAAATCCGCTCGATCAGTGCCCGCAATCATAAACAGAGGAAAAAAACCAATCAAATCAAGAGATCTATCTACTATAAGCAAATGGAATCGAAAGCATTTACACATATAATCATCATACATAAAGACAAGAATGTGGGAAAAGGTGTAAACAGCTTTATTAAGTAGAAGGAAGAGTTACAACCAAAGAAGTCTAATCGCGTGTCACTCATCCAACTTGAGTTCCATCCTTCATCACACCAAAGCACAACACTCCAACAGCATAAAAATACTTGCTTATGATCTCAAACCTCAAACAAACAGTATCTCCTTACAATTCTTCAAATTCCAGCCCTTGATCACTATGATGAGTGCTCAATTTATAAGGAAATGGAGGTGGTTTCGGCATAAATTGGGTATTAAATGACTTTCCAATTTTGGAGTTAGTTTCCATGGAGGAAGGGATGAGAGGATATGAGGTTAATTTGATTCATTCCCTATCCAATTTCAAGCTCATAGGAGAGGATAAGAGGTGGCAATCTTCTAGAATGGTCTAGAATGGAGGAATATTCCCAAAACCCTATGAAGATTTCGCTCAATCTCGCCCAGCGCAGATCAAAGTGGGCCTAGGTGCTCTGCAGAGTAGCCTTGAATGGGCCTAAGTGCTCTACAGAGCAGTTACCCCTGATCAAGGCTGCACTGGTCCCTCAAGGAGTCATTTTAGGATGTCTTCAAGCCAGGAAACTCTCAGGAATGATGGCATTCAATGTGATGACTTGTCTAGGGCATGTAGCAACTGAATTAGGGTTTGATGAGCCCTAAAAGTACGGATGTGAATGTTGGGAGTGATGTGCCCAAATATACCTATAACAATTACCCCCTAAAGCATGAAGTCGAAAATGATAATGTCGAGTGATATGCTTTATGATGTGATGAGGAGGTTCTAAAGCGGATGGTGACCTGCATCAATTACAATACATAATATCATGATATTTTGGATTTTTCATGAATCCTTGAGGGAAGGCATACCCATGCTCAACATATAAAATTTCCATTACATGTACATAGATAGTCGTCTACAGATATAGAACCACGATGAGATGACCATCAGTGTAAAGCCATCGTACAAATGATTTAGTACTCTCTTGAAATCGCAGCCCGGATGGAGGAAACTAGATCCAGGGTCTTCTATCTCTTCCAATCGTTCGCTCAAGTACAAATCTAGCCATGTGAATATGTGATCTGGAGTTGAACATGGGAAGACACCGTTTGATTACCAGCCAATGATGTAAGATCTTAACAGACGCGAGAGAAAAGGTACTACAATACATTCGGCATGATGTGAATGGATGTTTTGATGTCGAACACCATACAAAGTTTTTCAATCGAAGGCTAGTGATGTCAACCTATCGCTGGAAGCGCGAAACTTTCCATTGATGTATGCAAGCCTCAAGGTATTGGAAGGATGTTTCTAAGTCAACTTCTTGGATAATGTGCTGACGTCGACAAGAAGCGACTCAGCACAGGAGGGTCTTGATGTATCCCACATCAACGACACGAAATGAGTGTAATGATTTATGGAGATAGAATGTGAATGACGACACAAGGTTCAGGAATAGCGATCATGAAAATGAAGGTTTATGAGTATTTCGAAGGGGAATTTAACTGAGTGACTTCTTTTAAACATTTCGGTGACACTGAATGAATTGGAAGTATTGACCCAAAATCAAAGTAATGGATGGTATGATAACCATCAAGCAGATAACCCAACCCAAGTAGTCACAGAGATGAAGTGAAAATGTCATGTTCAAGAGTGACCTGCTACCATAAAGTGGTTTACCCCTTTTCCCATTTTCACCAGTCATTGTTGACCAATACCTATTTATTTTTTATCAAGTTTGAGGAGGATAACATATGCTTGTTATATAATTCCACCCTTTGGGTGAATCCATCGCTATGTGATGTTTTAGCGAGTCTAGCGAAGGTGAAACTCGGTCTTGTCATGATGGACAAGTTTGTCACTATTTGATGTTTTAACAAGTTTAACGATAATGATAACTCGGTCCTTTTCATGTTTAGAGAGTTTGAAAGGGGACAAAAAGAAATCTCCACAAGTTCTTTTTCGTAAGTTTGTCTCTCAAGTCTGAAAAAGCATAAAATAATACGAGAGAAAACCTATTCACCATGTTCAATCAACTTATTCCTTTTTCATAAATAATCTATCATAGTCCAAAAAAGGGTTAAACTTATACTGATTAGATGTCATTTCCAATCCGTTAATACGCTGAAAAGGACAAGAGCTCGGCAAGATTTTCATGTTTCAAGAGTCTGAAAAGAGCTTAAAGAGGACTCTTCTTAGAGGAACGAGTGGTGTCTAGGATAGAAACTAGTTCCGATGATGTTGGAACTTCTCAAAACATGTTGATTTATGTGAAGAGGTTGGCTAATAAGACCAATCATGGCAACTGTTCCTCAAAAAGGGTAAAACAACCAAGTGAAAGCATATGATCGACCAAGCAGATAGTGACGATGGAAGGAAAAAAAACCAAGGCTCATCTGACGGAAGACACTAATAGAATGGCAATCACAAGGGTTAAAATGGAGATGGGTTCATTTTTACACAAGCTTGAACCATAGGGAACTATGCTTGGATTCAGTTTCATGTTTACACAAGCTTGAAACGAAAGACTATGCTTGGATTCAGTTTCATTTTTACACAAACTGGTTTCATTTTTACACAAGCTAGAACCCTGAAAAAACTATGCTTGAGATTGGTTTACATGCCCCCAGCATGATGAATCGATTCTAGGTGCATTCCCCCTAAGATTTATTACATTCACCTAAGTAGACTTCTCGTGGCTATCAGGTGGATGGAATGAAGGTTCATTTACAAGATCAAGTGAAAGACTCGCTAGGATTTTACGAGATCTAATAAAAGGCTCGAATTGGAACTTTGCTCCAGGGGACCTTGTTTCATTTTTTAATGAGCTTGACACAAGACAAGGAATTCTGCTTATATTCCTTATTTCATTTTTTAACGAGCTTTACACAAGACAAGGAACTATGCTCATATTCCTTGTTTCATTTTTTAACGAGCTTGACATAATACAAGGAACTATGCTCAGGGACCTGTTTCATTTTTTAATGAGGTTGACATAGTAAAAGAACTATCCTCATATTCCTTGTTTCATTTTTTAACGAGCTTGACACAAGACAAGGAACTATGCTCATGATTCCTTGATTCATTTTTTAACGAGGTTGACACAAGACCAAGAACTATCCTCGTACTCTTTGTTTCATTTTTTAACAAGGTTGACACAAGACCAGGAACTATCCTCGTATTCCTTGTTTCATTTTTTAACAAGCTTGACACAAGACAAGGAACTATGCTTAGGGACCTGTTTCATTTTTTAACGATGTTGACACAGTAAAAGAACTATCCTCATATTCCTTGCTTCATTTTTTAACGAGCTTGACACAAGACAAGGAACTATCCTCGTATTCCTTGTTTCATTTTCTAACAAGGTTTACACAAGACAAGGAACTCTCCTCATATTCCTTGTTTCATTTTTTAACGAGGTTGACACAAGATAAGGAACTATCCTCATATTCCTTGTTTCATTTTTTAACGAGGTTGACACAAGACTAGGAACTATCCTCATATTCCTTGTTTCATTTTTTAACCAGGTTGACACAAGACTAGGAACTATCCTCATATTCCTTGTTTCATTTTTTAATGAGGTTGACACAAGACTAGGAACTATCCTCATGATTCCTTGATCATGACCCATAAGAGGCCATGACTTCCAAGAGGTTCTTATCAGATGGGAGGACAATGCTCTAGAAGGGATACGTAGTAAGGAATCCATTAGAGAGATCTGGTTCCAGTGCCCCCAATACATAATGTACAACATCACAGAATTGATCATCCGTTGATGTAGGAATGGAACGGGTTGCCACATAATTAACCCATGGTGGGGAAGATACCATTGGGACAAAAGGACCATTTAGGGAGTATGGTTGACTAGAAGCCATATTTGGACCGGGAAATGAAAGTTGGTCAACGGTGCCAATTCTGCCTTCATGCGGGAAACACATCACTCGAAAGAGTGTTGACACAATAGCTCCCATTTCATAAACATAGTCGCGCCCAAGAATTAAATTGTAATCTAAAGGGCCTAGGACTACCATCACATTGAGGTAAACAATTTTTCTTCCCAAAGTAATAGGCAATTGAGGAAGGATCCCTAATGGTTGACTAGTTCCTTTGTTAAAAGACAGCAGATTTTGGGTAACAGGCACAAGTTGTGGCAAACCGAGCGCTTGCCAAGAAATGGAGGAGAGGATACTCACAGATGCACCTTCATCTATAATAGTGCCAGGTACAATCATATTACAAACCTGTATTATGATCTGGAAAGGCACATAAGAAGGAAGACAACATCCTATTAGTCGATTCCAATCAAAGGAAGTGACTAGACTACATGGAGGGGGTACCGTAAGAACGGGATAATTACCCCTTTGAGTTACAAGAACGGGAGGATTTTCCTCCTATCTTGATGGTACAAAAGGGTTGCCTCCAAGCTCATTGGAATATGAAGAAACGAAAAGAACCTGAGTGGTATCATACTCACTCTCTATGGGAAAGGTACGATTAACTGAAGGTGAAATCAGGTCAATTGTTTCCTCGACCTGCGATGGTTCAAGTATAGACTCATGAGATTCACATTCAAAGAGAGTGGGTTTGACCAACGGTTAATTTGGGTCAAGTGAAGGATTAAGGGAAAGTCTCATGTAACCATATGGAAGTCACTGCAGAGAAGTAGAACGGTTATCCAACACTTTTTTTTGGATTCATCCAGATAGGGACAAAGGTGAATGGGGTGATTCCCTTCACATAACCTACAAGGAAACTTAGCTTTACCCTTATTTCCATGAACTTTACTACCACTATTTAATGTTCTGTCACCAGCATGATCTCCAGAAGTTGATGACACAGGATAGTGTGAACGAGAAGACCATTCTTCTAAGATCTGAGGAATACCAGAACAATTTCGAAGAATATGGTCTTCCATACAAAGTTTGCAAGGATATCAAAGTTTGTGAGGCTTATCGGATGGTTTCTCATTAGAAGTTGCATTCGAAGCAATGGTTGCTTGGTTGCCCCCTGCTGAATTTTCTTCTTCTTCTTCTTCTTCTTTTGTTTCTTCTTCTTCTTATCCACATGGTTACTAGTGTCAATACTTTTACCAAGCGAAGAGGAAGAAGGGGAGGAAGAAACAACAGACGAAGAAGGCAAAAGGTCAACTTTAGGATCAACTGGAGGTTGATTTTGTCTAGTTGGAGGAGTACTTGATTGTGGATAAATCACGACATTTTGAACCAAAGAGGTTGAAAACAAAAAAATTGGCAAGCCAATTGTAAATCTCGAAAGGGACAATGTAGCCATATAAGGAGCACCAATATTTCCGAAAGGAGGAAAAGGACTAGGATTCCCATCAAAAGGAATTCCTTGATTGGTGGTCTCCGGAGTTATTTCCATATGTCTCAACCTAATATCAACTAAGGAGTGATGTGGAGGATGTTATCCACAGTCAATTAATTTTATTTTAATAAAAATAACATAACAAAACAAAAGAGGGATAATCTAGGCAAAAGGATTACCAAGCAATTGTGAACTGCATAATACCTCCTGACAAACCGAGAAGTACGAGAAGGAAATCTACCCGAATGTTGTGTTCAGTGTATCATAGTGTACAAGGTGTTCGACTCGATTACCTAAGGATGGAGAGCAACCTAATGTAGTCCTCCCATATATACCTAAAATTACGTGGAGGCCCAATTCGTGTTAGCGTTGTCTAATGCAAAACCGCACAATGAGAGCATTCCTTTATACTTTTCCTACTGTAACACCACCCTATATACTTTAAGGTACATGGATGAGCTACAATATACTTATGTACATGGAATGAGGTATCACACTTGAAATGTATCGCAGACAATTAACGAGTTTAATGACATCATAGCACATCTCTAGCCTAGACCTCTAAATGTTATGCGTTAAGTTACAATGCTCCATTAGGTTAATTGAGATAAATTTTAAGTTGATCTTCTTAAGAATTTTCCTTTCAAGGTTCACCATGCGATGTATGTTTGCAATTCCTAAAATGCAACTATCATGAGAAACATTCTTTCATTCAATTAACAATGAAAATTGTAGCTAGTAAGGGATAGAGAAATCAGATCTTTGACAAAGAGCAAAGAGCACACGTATTGCAATTTCCCTAGCTATTCCTATCAAGCATTCACAAAATACAATATGCCAATGAAAGTTTTTATTTTCAGTCCCTTTAGTGTTCAGATGAGCAAAAAAGGAAACTAAATGCACATATAATCAATCAATACTTTTCGCAAAAAATGAAGACTTTACGACAGTTTCTTTTTTAAAGAAATGAAGACTTTAAGACACTTCCTTTTCAGAAAAGACTAATCGACTATAAACTAACTTTGATAATGAATTGATAATGATAAAGAAAAATTTTAAAAACACTAAAAAAATTCAAGGTCAAAGTAGGGCTAGGAGAAGAGATACAAGTTGATTTCAACACCATAGAAACATTGATCTTTAAACAAACAACTTCATAAGAAAAATTAGAAAAATCCAAGCTAAAGATGGGTTTTTGAGCTTAAGGAGGATCAACGCAGGTCAGAGTGGGAGATAATGCACTACATAGCACTATCTCTAAGCCAAGGGTGCTCTGCAGAGTGCTGTCCCCTGACCAAGGGTGCTCTGGTACCATCACATTCCTAGAGTAGGCATTCTAGTGCAAATTTTGACCAAAAAAGCTTCAAAATGACTAAAAAGAGATCAATGAAGGCAAGTAAAGTCTACTAGAGTGTACTAGGATGAGGATAAACTACCCACAATGATGATCGTTCCCCAGTATGGTCGCCAATTTTTTATGGGAATTTTGCATCTACGGATAAACACAACTTCCCTAAGTGGGTAGCTACACTTAGAAAAATAGAATTAAAGAGTTTAACCTTTTCCTATAGAAGATAAATAAGACAAGGGACCTACTTGTTATCTTTTGTTTCCCTTTGTCTCCTTTGAATAGCTCCTGTCGCTCCTTCTCAAACTGAATCTGCTCGATCAGTACCTGCAATCATAAATAGAGGACAAAAACCAATCAAAGCAAGATATCTATCTACTATAAGCAAATCGAATCGAAAGCATTTACACATATAATCATCATACGTAAAGACAAGAATATGGGAAAAGGTGTAAACAACTTTGTTAAGTAGAAGGAAGAGTTACAACCAAAGAATTCTGATCCCATGTCACTCATCTAGCTTAAGTTCCATCCTTCATCACACCAAAGCACAACACTCCAATAGCATAACAATACTTTCTTATGATCTCAAACATCCAACCAACAATATCTCCTTACAAGTCTTCAAAGTCCAGCCCTTGATCACTATGATGAGTGCTCAATTTACAAGGAAATGGAGGTGGTTTTGTCATAAATTGGGTATTGAATGGATTTCCAATCTTGGAGTTAGTTTCCATGGAGGAAGGGATGAGAGGATAGGAGGTTATTTGATTCATTCCCTATCCAATTTTGAGCTCATGGGAGATGATAAGAGGTAGGAATCTTCTAGAATGGTCTAGAATGGAGGAATATTCCTAAAGCCCTGTGAAGATTTCACTCAATCTTGCCCAGTGTAGGTCAAAGTGGGCCTAGGTGCTCTGCAGAGCAGGCTTGAATGGGCCTAAGTGCTTTGCAGAGTAGTTACCCCTGACCAAGGCTGCACCGGTCCCTCAAGGAGTCATTTCAGGATGTCTTCAGGCTAGGAAACTCTCAAGAATGATGGCATTCAATGTGATGACTTGTCTAGGACATTTAGCAACTAAATTAGGGTTTGATGAGCCCTAAGAGTACTGATCTGAATGTTGGGATTGATGTGCCCAAATATTTGTAGTGTATCTTCCTTGCTAAAGGAAGATCTCCCCATCCTTTTGCCACACTTCCAATCCTAGGAAATAGTGCATCAACCCCAAATCCTTCATATCAAACTTTGTTACAAGGTTCCTCTTGCAATCCTCTATGAGCCCTAATGATCCTTTCAAAAAAAGATCATCCACATACAAAACTAGGATGAGTGACTCACCCTCTACCATCAAATAGTAAAGGTTGGGATCTGTGTCACTCTTAACAAATCCCATCTACTGGAAGTAGTTTTCAATCCGACCATACCATGCCATGGGATCATTCTTGAGTATTTATAGATATTTCTTTGGTCTGCACACATGAGTGCATCTCTCATGAGCCTCGAAGCCCTCTGGCTTTTTTATGTACACCTCTTCCTCCATCACCTTGTTCAAGAAATTTGTCTTGGCGTCTATCTGGTGAATCTTCCATCCCATATAAGTTGCTGGGGATATAAATAACCAGATAGAGGTGTATCTAGAAACTGGGACGAAGGACTCCTCATAATCTATCCCTTCTTTTTGCACATACCCATTGTCCACAAGTCTAGCCTTGTACTTTTCCACACAGTCGTCTGCAGCATACTTGATCTTATAGATACATATAGAACCTACAACTGACCTATCTTCAGGACTTGGCACCACCTCCCAAACATAATTTCTCATGATAGAGTTATACTCTTCTACCATGGCATCTACCCACACCTGATGTTGTGTGGCCTCCTCAAAGATGGAAGGTTATGCAACCTAAGCCACCAATGCTTGGTACCTGTCAGGTTGTTCATGTTGTCTTTTGTTCGTCCTAGGAGTTCCAATAAACTCATATGCATCTCTCAATGTCTAAGGAACCTCACTACTAGCTCGAAGACTAGGGGTGAGAGGTTCAACCAGCTCCTCCTCATCCTGTCTCTGTTGTTTTGTCTACTGAGAACTCTCTAGATCTCTTACACCTAAGGAAACACTAGTACTAGTCAATGTACTCAATACATGTGATTGTTCTCCTGTTGGTCCCACTGGATGCCCCTATTGTTGGATCAAAGGAGCTTCTCCTGACTAATTCTGATCACCTGCAAGCATCTCATGAGATCTCTTGAAAGCTTGGTCCTCCATGAACTCCACATCTCGTCTCACCACAATATTCCTAACGCTAGAAATGTAGATCCTATATGCCTTTGAGGTTTCATTATACCCAATGAGAAATCCCTTCTCTATAGTCTGATCCAAGTTGGTACACTTTTCATTTGGCACATGGCAATAAGAAATGCTACCAAAGATCCTTAAGTGACTAACTTATGTCTTCTTCCCTGTGAAGACCCCTTCTGGCATTTTCTTCCCCAATGCTCTATGAGGAGCCCTTTTTGAATATACATTTTCATGTTACATGCCTCTACCCATAGAAACCTAGGCAAATCCTGGTCATCTAACATAGCCTTTGTAGCTCCAACTATGGTTCTATTTTTCTGCTCTGCTACCCCATTCTGCTGAGGATTGTACAAGGTTGTCCATTCTCTTCTGATGCCTTCCTTCACAAAAAAATGTGTGAAGTCCTTATCAATATATTCTCCACCATTATCTGAGCAAAGCACCATAATCTTCTTCCTTGTTCCATTATCCACAAGAGCCTTAAACCCTTTAAAACAATCGAAGACCTCATCTTTGGTCTTCAATAAGTAGATCCAGGTTTTCCTAGAATGGTCATCAATAAAGGTGACGAAGTATTTGACACCACTGAGAACTATAGTGGACATCGGGCCACAAATATATGAATGTATAAGTCCTATGACACCATCTTCTTTGTTGTCACTTCTTGGGAATGTTGCCTTAGCATAGTTCTTAAGTATGCATCCTCTACACACATCGTCATGTTCTATGCCAAGTTCTAGAACCCCTGTTACTATTTCCTTGAGCATCATGAGTGCTCCATGGTGCAGATGTCCCATTCTCCTATTCCATAGATCATTCAGATCTTTCCCACCGTTATTGTCACTACCTATCAGTGTCATTGGAGAGTCGAGCTGCAACCTGTACAATTTGTTGCTTCAGACTCCAATCTGTCTTACCTTCTTCCAACTTGAGTATTTAATAAACACTCTCTTCCCTACGAAGTGGATATCATATCCATTATCCTCTAATTGGGATACTAAAATTGGGTTCATACCCAATCCTAGCACATGTAGTACATTTGTAGCGTTGGTGCTTTCTCCTAACTCCCTTTGAAAATCGATGGTACCCCTCCCTACTAGAGTACACTTAACTCTGTTTCCTATCGCAATTTTGAAGTCCATTTGCTCCTCCTTGTAGCTAGATAAATATTCTCTAACCCTTGTCATATGACCTAACACTTCACTATCTATATACTAGACACTCTGTGAATCTGAGCCCGATAAGCAAGAAAATTCATCCTCCAATCTAGAAGACAACTCTGAAGCTCCTTGAATATCAAATCGATCCATGGTCATACTTTGTGTTATTCCTCTTCTCCTCTCGACACTAATTATATTTTTGCAACCTGCAACAAAACCCTCTGCGTCCAACCAGGAATATGCTCAGTGAAAAACTGAGTCGTTATTTCTCCCTATGCCTATTGGAATCGCTGATCTAGTAAATTCAAATATTTTTTGCCTCCTACACTGAAAAATTGAATTTCCCCAAGGAACTTGCCCTGCCTAGAAATGGATTGTGTTGCCTCAAGAATTTCGACCTGCTGCTCCTTCTAAGCAGTAAAATTCTTTCCTTCGCTTCTGAGCTTCCGAATGATAACTTACACTCTGATACCATGTGAAAATTTCAACTATTACAGCAACTGAAAATTATTCTCCTAACTGTAAATTAAATTATGCAGTTTATTTGCTATGACAAACAATGAATAAAATCAAAACTACAATTTTCACCATAAAAATAACGCAAAAATTAAAATATTGGAAACTGAAAAATTCTAGCACACACATAAGAATTTTGACACATTATTTTTTGACAATTGTCCTTGGAAAAACCAAATGTGGGAAAACCGATGCAATAGATGATGGTTTTATTATTATTCTTCATCAATAATTCTGACTACAATAATTTTCTCTCACCCCACAACTAATTTTTTCCACCAAAATTAATTCCCTGGCCACACATTGAGACTTCTACGTCACCCTCTGTGTAGTGCTTACACAAAATCTCAGGGGATTTCGGCCTTCCTCTCACTGCCTCTTCCCGAGACTGGAATATTTCCTCCTGGAATGTTGCTACCCTACTCTACCACCTTCTACTCATCCCCTGGCTCTATCTTCTCTGTTGAATCTATGCCACTAATAAAATTGAATTGCTTGGGCAACTGAGTATCTACACTAGTGTTTTCTCCATCACTACATCGATCCCTTCTTATATCTTCCTGTTGGGACTCCAACGACCAATATTAAATATTAATTGATGGCTTAGATAATTTCTGGATAGATCTGTGTAAGTTTCTAGATGATTCTCACCTTATCTCAATTAACATTGATTAATTAACCATACCCCCTAAGTTTAGACTTAGGAAATATTTCAAAAATAGATAATAATATAATTAAGACACTTTTAGGTGGAAATTCCAGAAATGATTTTTGGGTTTTGGATATCTCATATATTCTAGCCTCTCCACCAAATTTTGTGGCTAGAACACAACCAATGCTATAAAAACTAGCACACTCCCACTTAGCCAGGAAGGGATTTTGTACAACTCCCAACTTATCTCTGAAGTAGACAAAATTGCATCTTGTTAATGCCTTGGTCAAGATATCTGTAGTCTACTCCTCTTTTCGAATGTATGACAACTTCATTATCCCTTTTTGCACACATTCCCTTAGATGATTATACTTGATCTTGGCATGCTTGGAGTGATCTTGAAACACTAGATTCTCATAGAGATTAACGCAATTTTGATTGTCAAAGTGTATCACAGTGGACTCCATCCCCTTCCTAAAAAGTCCCACATGCAACTTCCTCATCTAGATAGCTTCACACGCTACCAAACTAGTAGCCATGTACTCAACCTCTGCTGAATTAAGTGCAACTTATCTTTGTTTCCTGCTAAACTAGGAAACAATTGTTGAACCAATGTCGAAGACACAACCTAAATTACTCTTCCGATATGTGGATCTCCCTGCCCAATCTGCATCTGTGAAGTCCTCAAGCCTCACTCCATCAACCTGTCTATACCATAATCCAGAATCTATCATTCCTATGAGATATCTCAAAACATGCTTTGCAGAAACCCAATGATCTCTGGTAGGATCCATCATGACCTAGATCAATTGGTTCATGACAAAACATATGTCAAGTCATGCGTTGACTAAGTACATCAATGACCCAATGAGCTACATGTACAATGTAGCATCTACTTCCATCATCCTTGCAGGAGGAACAAGAGGGGGTACTTTCCAAATGAGTTCAAGAAATCCAAGCCTCCTACTTTTGATGGAGAGATGAAGAAACTAGAATATCTAGAAGCATGGTTGCTTGGGATGAAGAAGTTCTTCAAATTGCATGACTATATAGAGAATATGAAAGCCAAAATAGTTATTTTAAGCCTCAAAGGGAAGTCAGATAACTAGTGGGAAGACGTGAATCATGTTAGAATCATCAAGGTAGAAGCTTTGAGTTGGCATGAGTTTAAAATACTCTTAAGGAAGAAGTACTCATCTGAGAGATAATATGATGGAAAATCCAAGGAGTTCTATGACCTGAAGATGAGATCTATGATAGATGAGGAGTACACAACTAAGTTTCTGGAGTTGTTGAGGTATGTGCCTTACCTCGAGGACGAGAAGGAAAAGTTTCAAAGTTTCATTAGTGGATTTCCATTAACATTCAAGGATCAGATTGAGTATGATGAGCCTCATTCATTGGAGGAAGTCATCGAGAAATTGAAGCATTGTAATGGGTAGTCGAAGCACAAGATTGAGAATAAGCGGGATTGCAAAGGGAATGAGAAGGCCAAGGGGAAATGGCCTCAAAAGCGAGGATGACCTCAAGATGTAGGTGAGAAAGAAAATGTGGCTCCCTACAAAAAATTTAATGCAACTGAGAAGGGACATGGATATCAACCTAGAGCAACATAATAAAGGTAGTGGAATAGAACCATTGTAGTGTTGGATTTATGGAAAAGATCATCACAAGAAGGATTGCTTGATGTAATGCAAATCTCAGATTTACAGTGCTCAAGAAGTGTAGACAATTGGGGATGTTGGTCGTAGAAATCCTCAGATCTATGCAACACTTGATAACAGATAGGAGGATCATTGGGAATCCATTATTGAGATGGAATGTAAGCTCTGTGATCAATTTGTTTCCATTTTCATTAATCCTAGATCTAATTATAGTTATGTTAGTCCTAACCTGGTGGATAAGTGTGGCTTGAATAAATAATTGAATGCAAAGTCTTGGTTAGTTCAGTTGGCTACAGGGACCAACAAAAGAGTTCATCATTTGGTGAGATCTTGTGCATTTTAGCTCAATGGTATACCTACATCATCACATCTAAATGTGCCTCCTTTGGGTTCATATAGTATGCTTTTGGGCATGGATTGGTTTTTCACTCATAAGACCAAGGTAGACTGCTATGAGAAGGCTATTTAGTGCCTGGATGATGATGGAGAAAAGAGAATCTTGCAGGGAAAGAAGAAGCCTACACTAGTGAGGATGGAAACAACTATGTAGGCTAAGCGCAATTGCAAGAAAGGGTGTGTATTGTTTGCGTGCATGTTTCCAGTGACAAAGGGAAGGATGTTGAGGATGATGAAGTCTTGAAGAGGTACCTTGTTTTGCAATGGTTTCAAGATGTATTTCCTGCAGATATTTTAGGGTTACCACCTCATAGGGAAGTGGATTTGTCTATAGAGTTGGTACCGGGAGCAGCACCAACATCAAAGGGCGCACCTTACAAGATGAGCACTCTAGAGTTGGTGGAGTTGAAGTTGTAGCTTAAGGAAATTCTTGATAAGGGATACATAAGGCAAAGTGTGTCGCCTTGGGGTGCACCAATGTTGTTTGTGAAGAAGAAGGATGGTACTCTCAGATTGGGTATTAACTATAGGCAGTTGAACAATGCGACAATAAAAAACAGGTATCCATTGTCGATGATTGATGACTTATTTAATCAACTAAAGGGAACAACGATGTTCTCAAAGATTGAATTGAAATTAGGATATCATCAAGTGCGCATTAAAGAAGAATATATATACAAGATTTCATTCCATACCAGGTATGGGCATTCTAAGTTTATGGTGGTCCCATTTGATCTTACAAATGCTCCAGATACTTTCATATATTTGATGAGCAATGTGTTGCATCCTTATTTGGACAAGTTTTTAATAATGTTTATTGATGACATATTGATATATTCTAAGAAAGAGGCAGAGCATGCAAAGCACCTTGCGACAGTGTTAAGATTGTTGAGAGAGAATCAGTCGTATGTCAAGCTTAACAAGTGAAATTTCTTTCAAACTCGTGTTCATTACTTGGGATATGTTGTTTCCAAGGAAGATATAGAAGTAAACTTGGAAAATATTAAATCTACCATGGAGTGGTCAGATCCTAGAAATGTGGATGATATCATTCATGGGACTAGCAAGTTATTACAAGGAGGTTCATCAGGAACTTCTCACATATTGTCTATCCTATTACATATTTGCAGAGGAAAGGAAAAAAGTTTGAATGGACTAAGGAGTGTGCAACTACTTTTGAGCAGTTGAAGCATTTTCTTACAAATACTCTAGTCATGAATATTACAAATCCACATAAAGAGTTTTTGGTATGCACATATGCTTGCAAGAGAGGACTTGGTGGAGTCTTGATGCAAGAAGGATATGTGGCATGCTATGAGTTAAAGAAGTTGAATGAGCATGAACAAAAGTACGTGACTCATGATTTTGAGTTGGTATCTATCATTCATGCCTTGAACATGTGGAGGCATTATCTTCTTGGTAGGAAGTTTATTCTGATGAGTGATCATAGTGCACTGAGGTACTTGTTTGACCAACCCAATCTAAATGTCAGGCAAGCTAGATGTTTGGCTACCCTCAGTGAGTTTGACTTTGAAATCAGATACATCAAGGGAAAGGAGAACATGGTGTGAGATGCTCTTAGTAGAAGAGTGTAGGTGAATCATATTACAACAATGAGTTAGTATGGGATAAATTTACAGGAGCGGATCTTGTAGGCAAGTTATCATGATGATAGGTACCAACAGTTGATGCAGAGCTTGCAGTAGCATGGTGAAGGTAATAGGGATGAGGAGTATCACCTCGTGGAATATGGCTTGGTCATATTCAGGAGCAAGATTTATGTGCCAGATAGCAGTGAGCTCAAGAATCTTATCTTGATGAAGTTTCATGTCAAGCCATATTCAAGTCACCTAATGTATCAGAAGACATTAACAATTGTTAATAAGTTCTATCATTGGCCAAATTTGAAGAAAGAAGTGGTTGAGTTTGTTGCTAGATGTATGGACTATTAGAAGGTAAAAGAAGAGTATAAGAATCCAATTGGTTTATTGTAGCCTATTCTGATTCCATAGTGGAAATGGGAGGTAATTTTTATGGACTTCATTATAAGTTTGTCAAGGACATCGAAGCAACATGATTCCATCATGGTTGTGGTTGACAAGTTGAGTAAGGTAGCTCACTTCATTGCAATTAAGTCTACAATTCAGCTAGTGAGGTAGCTCAAATCTTCATCAGGGAGATAGTGAGGTTGTGTGGTGTTCCAAAGGATATTATATCAAATAGAGGTGCCAAGTTCACTTCTAGGTTTTGGAAGGAGTTGTTTGTAGGATTAGGGTCAAAGTTGGTTTTCAGTACAACTTATCATCCGTGAACATATGAACAAATGCAGAGGATCAAGAATATTCTTGAGGACATGTTGAGGATGTATGTCATGCATCAACAAATGAAGTGGAAGGAGTATCTTCCACTGGTAGATTTTGCATATAATGATGGGTATTAGGAGTCCTTAAGGATGATTTCCATTTGAGGCTATTTACGAGCGGAGTTGTAATACTCCTATCAGCTAGAGTGATCTAATGAACAAAGTGTTGATTGGACTGAACATGTTGGCTGAGATGGAGTAGGAGATGCAGTTTATCAAAAGGAATTTGAAAGCAACATGGGACAGGTAGAAGAATTATGCAAATCGACATAGAGAATTCAAGGAGTTGGGGAGCATGTGTATTTTTTCATCAAGCCCAAGAGGATCTCTTTGAGGATTGGGTTGTGTGCCAAGATGACACCTCAGTATTGTGTGCCTTTTGAGATCCTTGAGAGGTTTCGAACAATGGCCTACAGACTTGCACTATCGCCAACAATGAAATTCCATGATGTTTTCCATGTTTCATTACTAAAGAGATATGTGCAGGATGTTGATCATGTGATTGATTGGTTTTTATTGTAGGTGGAACCATAGGGAGAATTCCAACCAGAACCTTAGTGCATATTGCAGCATAAACAACTCATGCTCTAGCACCAAAAAATCAAGCAAGTTAAAGTGTGGTGGAAACACTTTGGCCTGATGAAGCTACATGGGAGATGGTTGATCAGATGCAACCTTTATTATTTACTAGTTCAGGAAAATGAGTTTTGGTATATGTATATATATGTATGGTTGTAAATAGCACAATGAAATGTGTTATAAAGCTCCAATAAGCAGTATGTTTATTTTTCTTTCAACAAATTGTCATTGTAAATACTGCATTGAGCTATGCTATAAATCTCCATAGTTAGTATGTTTTTGTTTTCGCTGGTTTCCTAGTCATAGGTGCCATAAAACATTGAGGACGATGTTCCCATAAGGGGGAGGGGTTTGTAACAACCTTGGGTTAAAGTTTCATGTAATAAAGGATAAAAAAGGAAAAATAAGACCAAGGTCATGGGACACATATTCCAGGTTGAATGTGAGAAAACACTATAGTGGACATCACTTTTGGTTTATTATGGCTATGGAAATTGGCAAAGGCAAAGAGGCAATAATTGGCATTTATTTATGACAATGAAATAAGCTAGGAGAAAAGGGAGGTGAAGAGACAAAGATTTGCATGCTAAGGAAATTAGAGGGAAAGTGAAGGAAAATAGAGGCATCAATGATAAAAAGGCATCAGAGGATCATTTCACAAATTTGTTCAGTTCATTTTGGCTCTCTCATTTCATTCTCTTTCCCATACACTCTTGCACAATTAGAGTATTCTTAGAGCATTTTGGCATTCACTTGGATTTGGATAAAGGAAAGCAAAGGAAAGAGAAGGAAAACAAGGAGAAGGTTGGATCAACAAATTCATCAAGAGGATTTTGCAGGTAACAGGTTGCATGTGTGATTTCGTAGCTGAGGTGTGAATGTATGGTACATTCATTTGTATATTTGGTTCATTTGTTGTCAATGGACTGGGATTTTCCAGGTTTGACAGTGGTTTCTAACTTGCCTTTCCATTTCCTTGATAGCCACAGTGTGATGGGATTCATTGTTGGTTGATATTTGGATTGTCAGAAGGTTTTGGAATTGAGTGACGTGGTCTCAGGAAAATTCTCAAGGGTTGGGGGTGGAGATGGTTTTCTCTAGGAAGCCCTCGACAGGTAGGTGGAGATAGGAAAATTCCTTAAGGTATGGTGAAGAAATTTTGATGCATCCAAGATTGGCTTGGTTTTTTTATCTTAGGACTGGTCTAGGTGAGATCATAATAGCTTGAGGGTGGAGGTGGTTTAACCTCTAGAGTCCCCATTTGATTATATCTTGGTTTATCCCATGAGATCCCACGTTCATGCTTGGAATATGGTAGTGGTGATTGGATAAAAGAAAGATTTGGTTCAACCCAATCTATGGTCGGTTGGTACGTGGAAGTCCCTGACTTGGTTAGTTTTTGCATATGTTAATAAGAGTTCTTTTCCTATTGTTATATATAATAATTTGTACTTGGTCTTATGTTGATTTGATGGTTGATTTGTCATGGTTATTATTCTGGATATATGTTAGTTATACGCATGGTTCTATGATGTGCTCTAGCTATGGCTCTTGTTCATGATTTGATAAGTATTTGAATGGTTGATGAATGCATGGGATAATGAGTGTTGTTGTAGCTACTTTAGAGGGCATTAAACCTTCTTGGTGATTCTCAGATGAAGTTCAAATATTTATAATCAGATATGCATTCATGACCTATCTCATGTGTTTACGATATGTTTGACGAAATGCCTAATGTGTATTAGGAATTCTAGGGAAATTTTTTGCTTCAAGTTTGAATGTTTAGCATTGTCATCATGTTAATTATGATTTTGGAAAGTTACAAGAAGATTTGGGAAGTGGTCGAAGGCTAGTCTGGAAAAGTGGCTCAGATTTTGGGACTATTGGTACTAAACTAAAGGGTTTAGGTCATAACCGCAGAGAAGAAGGCTTGTGCATGTGGTTGGGGCCTCACAACCACACTCTTGCCTTGTTTTGTGTGCGATTGGGTGTTCAGTCAAAGAAAAAAGGTTCCAGCTCAGGGATTGACCACTTAGGGTGGTTTGCAACCTCCTGAATGGTTTGTGGTCTCTGGGGGATGTCATTTTGTGGTTAGATTGTAGGTCCCACTTCCATAACTCGAAATTGGAGGTAAGTTCATGTCATAGTAGCACAACCTCACATTTACCCTGGGAGCTTGTGAAAGCAGGTAAATGTTGGGAGGGGTGGTTACAGCTTCGTCATCTGTAAAATAAGGGTTTGAAGGTGGAGGTGAAGCAAGTGATGATGAAAACAACAACAATTCATCATTGAGGAGGATTAGATCAAACTCCTCTTCTATGGAAAGATATTTCCATAATAGGGGTCACTGGAGGATGTGTTCAAGAGATTTGGCGCCAATGACGATGACAAGATCTCGTCCTTGGTGCTGGGATAAATTTTACGCTCAATGGGCTATTGCGTCGAGTCGCAGGTGCTGGGGCACATGATGAAGGAGTTAGTAGGGGATGGGGTTCATTGACATGAAGGATGTCTTGGTGCCATGGGCCTTGCAACCATTTTTTCTCCTTGCTTGTTTGCTAGTCTAGGGTTTTCGCTTGCATCAGGGCGTCCTGGTATTTATTGGTGGGGCTTCACAACCATTTCTATTCTTATCATATTTTCTCTGGGTTATTCCATGATGATGTTATTGGTTGCCTCGTGCCATTTTTTCAATTTTATATGCTGGGGTTTTTACCCTTTTTTATGTTTTGATGCTTGTTTTTGGGCTTTTGACAGATGCACCCTTCGAGTTTTCTAAGGGTTCTATTTTGCAAGCTTGTGTGCCTGGTTTTTTTTCAATCCTTTCAAAGCATCTCCAGGATTTTCTTGTAGGTCAATGTATATTTTGACTATTTAATGTTCTTGTCGGTCAGAGTACCTTCTAGAGCTGTTATATTGATGAGTGGTTGCCTGTTGTTTGGGCCATTTCTGGTGTTTCCCTTTGGGCTTTATTTGAAGGGCTTGAGTGCCCCATAACTTGATATTAGTAATATGTAATTTGCGGGTTATTATAGCACACATGTTATATGCATGATTATGTAAACATCTTTTTATTCTAATATAAAGTTGTTGTTTTTTATTTTCTCCACACAAAAAAAAAAACACCCGCATCAATCTAGCCTTTCATGGAATGAATGGAAACTCATGTGAACCATTCCAATGTTTCTATGTCCGGCTGTGGTTGACATGCTTTGCATTCCTAGTAGAATTATAACCAGAGACTTGGACCAGTAATGCAAGGAAAAGTTGAATCTAATGATAAAGTTTGGTTGAATAATTAAAGATATATATATTTTGTAGGTGAAGCAGATTTGTGACAACATAACTTGCGGTTGATGGGTCCCTATTATTACACACACAAAGACTCATATCCCAAGCACAAACTCACATATGTTCACTGTAAATTTCAAATTCATATACAAGATTTAGATAACTTATCTAGTAAGTTGATTCTTTGTTGGTGATTAGAGTGTGAAAATTCGATTACCTGAATCACCATTGCAACAACTAATTAAGTTCCTCCTATTTGTTAATTACTAAAAAAATTATTTATTGTTACCTACAGTAAACACTGAAACTAATACACTGTAGTGTTCACCAATTAAGTTATAAGCGAAAACAAGAAACTGATCAAGAAAGAAATCCACAACACATTACACAATTATTTTTTGGACAAAAGTCCTCGGAAAAACCCAATGCTGAAAATCGGTGCAGCAATTGAGGGTTTTATTATTATGCAATAGTAATTATGAGTACAATTCTTTGGATTTCCAACTGGCTATCCGATACATAGATAAACTGGACAAAACGAAATAGTGAGATGATCTCACCCTGTCACTGGAAGATTTGGCTCTGATCTGCTAGAAGTGAGCCTCTGCGTCCCTTATGTGTCAGCCTCTATGGAGAACTATATCAACCCCACAGAATCTCTACATCACCTCTGTTAGGGAATGCACTACTCTTTCTTCTGACCCTCTTCTGACTAGAAATTCATCTCTCAGCCTCCTGGTCTCACACCCTGGCTCCCGACTTCTGAAACTCGATTTCCTCAGCAAGAATTTGATCTCTCTTCAAGCTTTGTGCTTCCATTGCATCAGGTTTGCGTGGCCCAACATTAGCCTCTCTGGACGTCATTCTACCCTCTTTGCCTTGTACTCTCTGGCCCATGAAAAACTTCCCTTCAAATACTATCTTTGCCCCTCACTGCAAAAGACCACTTCGAATTCCTCTTCCGGCAACTGTTGTACTTTAGAAATTCGATCTTCTGATCTCTACTCGATGTGTCTTCCAAATGCCCCTCAAGCCTCCTCTTATAATCCTTCTATTGAGAACCAACGACCCAGATTAGATCCTAATCAATGGCTTAGATCATTTTGGCTTGATCCTCGTCTTCCCCTAGAAGTTTCACCCACAGTTAGAGTAATACCCTTTAATTATTTTAATTTCCTAAGTTTAGACTTAAGCACCCATTAAAAATAATTAATTATTTTAATAAAATTGTCTCTGGGTGGAATTTCCCAAAACAATTTTTGGGTATTGTGGAATGCATGTGTCCAAACCTCGCTACAAATTTTGAGGCTTAGAACACATTCGATGCTACCATAAATCAACACTCCCTCTTAGCGAGGAATGTGCTCTAGCAATGCAACATGTTGAAGCATCACTCTGATTATGTGACATCAGCATTTGTTTTGTTGATATCTGACACCACTATCCATCAACTACTGCACAAATGTTGCATTTTTACTGCTCCTGGCGTTGCCATAACCAACATTGCATCTATACTGCTACTCCCTCTCAAATTCTACATTTGTGCTTCTACTGGCACTGCTACTGCCAACATTGCATCTGCACTGCATCCTTCTCCAACTACTACTACTACTGCCAACATTGCATCTACACTGCATCCTTCTCCAACTGTTGTTGCTACTACATCAGCAATAGAAAATCATCCAAAATTATTGAACTGGTGTTCAGCATGATGTATCTGTCATTGGATTTTTTACTACTGCTAGTCTCTACATTGATCATCTGAAGTCTTTGCACTACTACTGACCTCTACTTTGTGCCAATTGCACTGCTGCCAACACTAACTCTACACTACTCAATCTCTAGCCTTTCTAGCCACTGCAACCGTCACTTTGACACTTCTCTGCACCAATTGACACTGGTCCATCCTGCTATTACTAATCTAGTCTCCCCTAGCAAGGTATTGATCTAAGAGGTAGACTCCTCGAGGATCTTGCCCATCTGTAGTTCTTTCGAACTATAGTACTATATCACCCCACCTCTGGGGCGATCATGGCAAACTCCTCCTCCTCGATCTGTGCAGAAGCAACTTTAGGATCATGCTTCTTGTCCTTGTCCTTCTTCTTGAGAGGACACCATGTAGCATAGTGACCAAGTTCACCACACCGAAAGCACTTGATCTTCGAAACATCTTTCTTCTTCTTCCACTGTTATTGTTGCCCCTTAAATGTGAGGGTTGCATTCTCATCCTCTTCCTTGGGCTTCATCCCACTACTACTATTGCTACTTTCAAGTTTACACGTGAATAAGTATCTCCTCATCTCTTCATGCTGAAGAGTGGCCCACATTCCTTCCCAATCTGACAATCTTTCTCTGCCCAGGACGCTCAAGAAAAACACTTGCCATTCTTTTGAGATTGAATTTAGAGCCATCCTCACCATCTCAGTAGGCTGAGGTTTTGACCCCACAACTTCCAACTCGTCACAGATCTCCTGAAGCTTTGCAAGCAACGGATCAATGTGTTCCCCCTTCTTCATCTACATGGATATCATATTCTACTCCAAGTACATCTTCCACTGCTCGAAAGATCCTTGATATAGTGTGGACAAGGCATCCAAAATCTCCTTGGCAGTCACTTTGCCTGAGACGTGACATACTACACAATCCTCCACTCCATCAAGGATCATCTGCTTGGCCTTCACCATCTCTCCCTTGTACTTTTTGAGTAGATCTGGATCCATGGGCTCAGCTACCACACTGTCCACGTAGATCTTGAGAAAATATTCATCGATAAGGAATAACATCCTGTTGTGGCCACCAACAACCCCCCTCTTTGTTTGATATTAGCAATAACACCAAGCAAATAGGGGACCCTTAATAAAAATTCAAACAAGCATCTCTAGGAACATTTTTGTTTTTCCTTAGAATTTTATCGCAGCAAAGCAAAGAAAAAATTTCTTTTATGAGCATAACAAACCACGAAGAAACGATGCGAAATCCATCGCATCGCATTCACCATAAGCGCTCTTAAGTGAAAATCTTAAGAATTCCCCGACGGCCGATGTGCGACGTCACATATCGCAACATCGCGTAAAGTAACACACAATGACTCATATCTACAAATCTGCGATTTGCGATATTGCGATGAGCCGATACTATAACACAAATCTGCGATCTGTGATTTATGATGAGCGCAAATTCTCTTCGGCGTAGTATTCAAGGAAAGCTGCCCATTAATCAAAATCAAGCGCGCGCCTTAAAAAAGGAAATTAATGATTGTACGAATGACCGCCTTTTTGTTTTTCGAAGAGTCAGTTCGTTGTGAATGTCATAATTATGCACACGTAAGATCTGAAGCTTTCATATCAATCTTTATTTCCATTACCCTTTTCCTTTATGCAAACTATAAAATAGGAAATAACACGAAGCAAATTTTGCAGGAAACATCTAAGGAAAAGGGGAAAGCGCCAATGCTCGGAGAACACAGAAGAGATCTCTTCAGAAACGGGTGCCACATACGATAAGACTACAGATTTCAGAGTATCACTCTACAGATGCTAATGACCAATAGGTCATCCGAAGCTCAGAATCAAAGGCACACAAAAGCAGCATGATTACAAAGAGACCTGAAACTTACACGCCAGAAAAGCCCGGAATGAAGAACAGAGGCAGTTTTCAATCCAAAGAATTGTTCAGAAAGTAAAGTCTTCTGACTCATCAAGTCATTCGCAAAGACAGAAACCGAAATAGCGAAAGCAGAACCAGTCTGAGGGAAATTTGAGTTATTACCAAGTATACACCCAGTCAGCGGGAGATTCTCTAAAATATCTGATAGTTTACCAGGAAGTGGTGCCACCTCTTGTTACTCCTATTCTTATAGCACACACGAAAGGGAAGGCAACCAGCCGACTCTACCCAGTCGAATGTTGCATGCTTACAGCACTAAGGAGCAAATACAGAAATAGTTCAGAGTCAGATTTAATTTTAGAAATAGTTTGCTTTATCAGAAGGACAGTCATTTGAAAACCGGATCCTAAATTTATGTAATGAAGTTAACTAGCTAGCAGTATTTAAACCCTTCTCGGGCATTTAGAGAAGGGTCCGGAGATTTGTCAAAAACTCGTCCTCAGAACATGCACTTTTGCGCCCTCGGAGGTGGTTTTGATGAATGGATGGATCAAGGTTTATTAATGTTTGCATTCGATATCTGCTACTGATGTTGCACTTCTGTACTCTTAGTAGATGTTAGAGCAAGGAGAGATAAATCATTGTTGCTTGAAACTTATGAGTGGAACCAGTCATAAATGGTACTTTTATCTCTTGACTATTCCTGCTTATGTTCTTTAAGTGATTTATAGTTTCAGTCGTTTATATGTTATTGCATGAATGTATGGGTTATCATTTGGCACTTTTGTACGGTGGAGTCATATTGTTTATGTCTGACATATAAATAGCTTATTATGCGATATACTTTTCACAACCGTTTTGCCTAACTTCTTATGGAAAGTGGTTTATCTTAAATGATTTCTATTCTTACGATAACTGAATGATCTTTATTACCAGTTATCGTTCGAAATCTTTTTAGATCGCATAATATAAGATATACACCCCAGGTTAGTGTAGATTAGATGTGTTGTTTCTCACTAGATTACAATAGCATAAAGTTAGTTTAAAGAGTCTGAATTAGATTAGCTTTAAATTCCTCTTAGATCAGCATAGTTCAAACTCTACACACACACACACACACACCCAAGAATCGGGAAACTGGTCTCGTTATCCCCAGTCGGACCCGCTATACCAAACGGATAAGGAGCTGCCAACCAAGGTCTGGACTGGGTGGGTATCCCCCTTGTTTTCGACCCGATTTTCGGGGTTTCAACAGGCCCCTAGGAGGCTTTTGGTGACTTACTAAAGGTTTTCCATCAATTTGGCCTCAAAACAGACTGTTTCATGAAAACCTACAGGTTGCACTAGAAAATTACAGGAAACCTGTAGGATACAATGGAAGCTAAATGTGAGGTTTTGGAGTTGATGGGAGGCTTAGGAAAGGTGTGTGATGGGTGAAATGGAGTGTTAGAAGGTCTAGGATCATTCAAGAGTGAATATCCAAGGTAATAGATGGCTAGATTCACTCAATGTGCTTGGGAGAATTTCTATGAAAAATGATGGAAACTAGTGAAAGTGATGGTGAAAACAAGCGATGGATAAGGTGGATGAAGTGGAATGTGGCTATTGGCTATGAAGTCTTAGTATCCTCCTAAAGCACCTTCTCTACATAAAACATGTGTGTCTTCCAAAAAACTATGCAACAAGATACATTTTCATAAACTAGAAAAGCATAATTAATGAATCAACTATCTATCCTATGCACGAAGAGAGTTGTTGAAAGGAATGAAAGCATGAGTGAGATCTATTGCATAAATAGAGATGAAAAATATGACAATGAAATCTACCTTGCAAAATTAACCAAATACTAAATTAAACAACAAACTCCAAAGCTCATAAAAGAACTAGAAATTTGTGTTTTTGGGGTTCCTTAAGGGTCCCTTCCTCAAGTCATGGTCCTAGAGGGAGGAAGTGAGGCCGAGACACCTGCTAATAACCTTGTGGTGATCCTTTTTCTCCTTTCTAATATGCTACTTGAAATAAGGCACAAATGGAAGCAAACTATTAAACAACCAATCTAATCTAGACTACTTGTAATGGAAATGCATCTAAAAAGCAAATTAACAATGCAGCTATGAGTCTATACTAAACATACTTGTACAATAAATAGGAGCCTTGGCTGCTAGGGTTGGGACCTAACCCAAGATCTTAAGCCCTCTGAGTTAACTCAATACTGGCTCAAAACAAAACTCATTCTTATTACCAAAACAACAAATTACATCAATAGAACTGTCACAAGTTTTGCAGCTCGAAAATAGACTAGAGTTTTAAAATAAAAAATTTGAATCCTACTGAGGCCCTAGGCCTCTTTACTTATACATCTGAAGTCCCAAATGAATTCCTTAAAATTAGGTTGGCTCGGCTTCCAAACTCGAGATAAACTGGTGCTTTGTCTCTCACTTGCTCGGCTGCCTTCTAGTTTTCATGATTTGGCTATTTGTACTTCGAGGTGATGTGATGAATGGAGGAATATTCGAATGGAGGAGTGGTAAATGAGGAGGATTTACCTCCTACAATCCCTCTCCCTTGTCCCATTCTATTTTTATCCTTGGTATTTGCGAAAATTCCTTGATTTTCTCCTTTAATCCTGCAATTAATGCATATTGGACCACAAAGCATAATATCCAACTCTAACTCACCTCATAAACAAAATATATTAAAAAACATGTAATAAGTTATGAGAAAAGTTGGTTTGACTAAGATAGGAGGTGAATTAAGGCCCATATAATTACCCAATGATGAGGCTCATCAACTTCCTACATGCTGTCTATACTTTGTTGCATCCTCAAATTATTTTCCTTCAATGGATGTGAGCTTTAAGTTTGTTCCATTGGAGTGGTCAGAGGATTGCACTCAACCATGCCAATCCTATTCAACATATCTCCAATGTGTTTCTTTTGAGAGAGGAATATAGAATTCGGATGATCAGTTACTTCAATTCCAAGATAATAGTGAACATAGCCCAAGTTAGTCATTTCAAAACCTTTCCTAAATTCCTTCTTTATGGATGCAATGCATATCTCATTGTTCCTTGTCATCAAAAGATCATCTACAAATACCACAAGATATACAACTGTTTTGCCAACTTTCTTGACAAACAAAGTTGTATCATGAAGATCATAATGTTTGAAGTTGAGTTTCAGAAGATGCTCAGTTAACTTTTCATACCAGGCTTGCGGTGCTTGCTTGAGACCATACAAGTATTTCACAAATTTTCATACTTTATGTTCATGTCCCTTCACAGCAAATCCTTCAGGCTAGGACATAAAAAATTCTCTTTCAGATATCCATTCAAGAAAGCAGTTTTTACATCCATTTGATGGACTTTCCAACTGTTCTGAGCTTCTAGGGAAAAAAGTGTCTGAATGGTAGCCCATTTTGCTGTGGCAGAAAAAGTCTCCTCATAATCGACCCTTTCTTCTATGCAAAACCTTTTGCCACAAGCCTAGCTTTATGTTTATCAAGTGAGCCATTAGATTTATACTTGTTCTTGTAGACTCACCTGCAGCTAATTGGTTTGGTTCCCAATGGAGGATCAACCAGCTTCCAAGTGCCATTCTTTATCAAGGCATCGTACTCCTTTTGCATCGCTTCTTTCCATTCATCGTGAGAAGTGACTTCTTTGAAGGAAGTTGGTTCAAAATATGTTATTCAAATTCAGTTCAGAATCATAAGAAACATTCATATGAACATGCGAATCAGAATCATCTACATCACCTCCATTTCGCTTGGTTGAATTTCTTGTTCCTGTCTTTCCAACCTCATCAAAATGAACACTTTCAAGCGTCTTTGTCACCCACTTTGGGGGACCTTTCTAAGACAGTCTGGGCTGCTCTGTTGACTGAGTTGGGACATAATCAAGATCAAATCTCCCAATTCTATCAATCACATCACTCAAAGTATCATCAGTGGTTGGAGTTTCATGTGGGGGAGAGAGTGCTTTAGAAGAAGATTCCGCAGATCGATCCAGTATAGGAATCCCCCCTTCAAGATGTGGAATCTGATTATCAAATTCTTTAAATGATTTTGCATGTCCGAATCTATCCAAGCGATCAAGTTTCTTCTCAACAACATTGTTAGTTTTAAAAGATTCAAGAAATATTACATCTCTAGATACAACAAATTTTTTATTAACTTCATCATAGAGACGATATTCTTTGGAGGTATTTGAATACCCAAGAAGATAGGCTTACGACTCCTCACACCAAGTTTGTTTCTATGTACTTTTGGTATCAAGGCATAATAGGTGGAACCAATGACCTTAAGATGCTTTACTGAAGGAATGTGGCCATACCACATTTCATAAGGAGTCTTTTTTATAATAGAATTAGATGGACATCTATTCTTTACATATACATCACATAGAACTTCATCAACCCAAAAAATCAATTTTACATTCTTGAAAAACATCATGGAACGTACCATATTTAGGATTGTCCTATTCATTGTTTTAGCTAATCCATTATGTTGGGGATTATAAGGAACACTTGTTTGATGTTTGATCCCATGTTGGCAAAGATAGTTTTCAAATTCATTTGAAGTTTATTCTTTTCCATTATTAGTGTGAATAGAGGCAATATGAGATTGTGAATAATTTTCAATCCATGTATGAAAGTTCCTGGATGTTTGAAAAGCATCAGATTTGTTCTTAAATAAATAAACCCAACACATTCCAGTGTAGTCATCAATAAATGTCATCATATATTTATTTCCATTTGCAGAAGGAATAGGCATTAGACCCCGCATAAATCTGAATGAATGAGTTCAATTTTTCTATGTGCTCTGGAATGTGAATCATGAAAAGACTGTTTTCTATGCTTTCTTAGAATGCAAGCATCACACTGCTTAAGTTTCCTAGGAATTGTAGGCAAATCAGTAACACCATTTTTCTTCAACAAGTGAAGGTTGTCATATTTCAAGTGTCCAATCTAGCATGCCATAACATACTTAATTGAAATGTAGCTTCATCATAATGAGAACTGTATGAGAATTTTTTTGCACGAGCAAAGGTACCTTGCATCTTGAGAAGTCTTTCTTCGTCTATCCCCGTCATGACAAGTGAGTGATCTGATGCTTTTCTCACCTCAACCTTGCAATCAAACATATGAATGGAGTTGTGTCCTTACTGGTAGACGTGGACCAAGGAAGACAAGTTCCTCCTTAGCTGTGGGAGATATAAAACATCATGTAGAAGAAATTCTGGAAGACTAGGAAATTTGAGCATTGTGCCAAGCCCTGTTGGCTTGAGTTTTGATTTGTCTGCAAAGTATACTATTCCATCAACATTGTTAGTAAATTCTTCAAAAAAATATTTTCCAAAATTCATGTGGCAAGTTTCTCCTGAACCAAGGAACCAATCATTTTTCCAAGAAGCAAGTGAAGCATTAAATAAGTCTTCATTTACTCCAATATTACAATGTGCAACAACATAGTGAGCGGATTCAAGTGCTTTACCTTTCTCTCTATCATTGGTTTTATCTTTGGGTTGATTTCTTTCCTGCTCAATTCTGTCCCAAGGAAACTTGCATGTGGATGCATCATGTGATCCATCTCTATTGCAATGTATGCAATGAAGATCAGACTTTTCTCCTTGAGAGTGTCTTCCCCCTTGCCTATGAAATTTCTTCTTCCTCTTCCTCTTAGACCACCTCTTCCTTTGGAAGAATCTTGAGCATTATTATTTTCTCTATGTGAAAGACACACAACTTATTCAAAAGGCTAAGGAGTTGTCTTCTTCCCAAAAGATTTCTCTCTCTCACCAAATTTATTTACAAGGGAGTCAAAGGTAATTTCTTTGAGGTTTCCATTTGCTTGCAATGACTAAAGATAATTTGAATAAGTGGGATAAAGTGCCTTGACAAAATCTATCAGGGAATGTTTAGTTCAAGATTTGTGACTTTGATATCATGCATAATAGAATTTAATTCTGATGCAAGAGCAAGAGGATCATCATTTTGTAATTAAAGACTGAATAATTTAATCATCAATTGGACAAATTCAAGCATGGAGTGTGAGTCATAGAGTTCCTTAAATTTTGTTAAGGCTTCAAAAGCATTTGAAAATGGTGAAATATGGAGACTCACCTCTTCATTTACATATGCTTCAATCAAGGCATAGGCCTTGCTGTTCTTGTTTTCCCAAATGGATAATTACTTGTCTGAGGTAGGCTTTGCCAGTTCATTATCTCCTTCTCCTACACAAACTCCTTTCCATAGCTCATTGAAAATGAGAGTGTGTTTGATCTTCAGAGACCACTCGGGATAGTTCTCATTCCTAGTGAGAACAACTCCCACAATAGATATCAATGAATGCATTTTTAGAATCTATGTACTATAAAAAATACTTATGCTGCCAATGTGTAAAATTTGCACTCTTAGTGGTAAAAAAAAGGCAGTTCTTGTGTTAAATTATAAAAGAAATTCATTCTAATATGTAGGACATAGGTCATATTTTAGGGAGTTATTACTTGGGGGAGGTGGTATGAGGGGAGGGTATTATATGGGGAAGGGTTGAATGGTGGAGGTATTAACTGAGGGAGGAGGTGGTAGCGGTATTACTATGCAGAGTAGTCAACAACTTATGGAGGAGGGGTTGAGTGGGAGGGAACAACATATGGGAGGAGTTGCGAGTAGCGTATGGGAGCCAAATGTGTATGGAGGAGGGGTTGATAGTGTATGGGGACTGAGGCATATGGAGGTTGAGGTGGGTATGGCACAACATATGGTATGTGGATTTATGGTGTGATTGTTGGCATCCATAGTGAGGCCGAGGTGGGTATATACCACTGAGGGGTGTACAACAGCGTTCAACTGGAAGGCTGTGTGTCGAGAAGTGTTCGGTGAGGGGTGTGAGGGAGTGGAGTGTTAAAACAAAAGTATTAAAAATGCAACACAACTATGTTGTATGGAGGTGCAAGTCGTTTGGAGGATCGACGGCGTATGAAGCGACGGTGTGTAGTGGAGCCAATGCAATGGGGAGGAGGAGCATTGTATTGTATTGTAGATCCATAGTGTTGTATGATATGGTATGGCCGGAAAGCAAGATCGTATGGGAGAAGTGGAGGTAGCATTTTATACTATGGCATTTACACAACCGGTGGTTTACAGTGGTATGTAAAACATCAACACAATCATAGTTACATAAAAAATCAACGTCTTCTAAAACTCAATACTGTTAAAGTCACAATGCCTTCCACAACACCACACTTCCGCTTTTGTACCTCCATTCAATGCATAAACGTGATCCTCATTCTTCAATAATCTCCTAGATACTTTCAATGTACTGCACAATAAAAGAAAACTAGCCCTCACAGTGGATTTTCAGCGCAGCTTTGGGAATTTTAATGCACAAAGGATGAGTAGATATGGCAGACTACAAAAATGGCAGAAGGGAGTTACAAGGGCAGAAAGGGATGCCAAAAATGGGGTTGGCTCTAATACCATGTCAGGCCAGGAGGTAACTCCTCAAATGAATTGTGTTTATTCATTAAGATTACTCATGGTTATATACATGAGGGAGTGACTCTTGGGCTTCACCTCCCGATGGCTCTTTATTTTCCATTATTTAATATTTACATTATTTACAAGTGTTCACCCAATCCCAATGATTAGGTATCAACATAGATAGGTCTGGTCAAAGTTTTGGTTAAAGTGGACAAGTGGCAGGCTTAAGGAGGCTATAATTTGACCAGGACCGACACACTGAATATGACTCCTGGGAATGGGAAATTGTGGACAGTTAATTTGCCCTATATCCTTATTTTATGATTGTGAAATATATATATATATATATATAAACAAAAAAAAATATAAAAAGAAGGGGGGGTGGGGGGTTGCCAACCCCGCCACCCTTGCACTATGATTATGATAGTGCATATATATATGGTTAAAAGGGGTTGGTATAGGGCTGCGTGGAACGGATCCTACCCACCCATATATACTATGTATTTTACAAAGGACAGATGTTAAAACGTTCGCATAACGCGCCTCCTAATTTTAATATGATTCAAAACTATATATTACGATGGGGGGTCGATGGGGTTTGAAGCCCGAGGGGGGCGGGATGCCACACCCACCACCCCCGCACTATGGTTATGATAACACATATATATATGGTTAAAAGGGGTTGGGACAGAGCCACGTGGAGTGGACCCCGCCCACCCACTATATACTATATACTATGTATATTACAAATGACACATTGTTAAAATGGTCACATAGCGTGCCTACCAATTTTAATATCAATCAAAACTATATAGTATGGTGGGGGGTCGACGGGGTTTGAATTCCTGACCTCCTTGCTACAAATCCTCTTCCCAACTATTCCGCCAATAGTGGCAACTTTGTAAAGTTTTCCACCCCCCAAACTTATACACTCACCTTTCTCATTCGATGGCCATGACCAACAAAGAGTGTATTGTGGCGGAACCTTGAACCCAAGAGAGAGGTGAAACTTGGAGTTGCGGAACCGTGAGCCAATGTAATCGTGACCAGGGTAGAACCTTCCCAGGCAGAGATGTGGAACCATGAACCTGAGAATCTTAAGATGTTGAAAAGATTCTGTTGAGGGCCAGAGATGCTAGTGACGGAATTTGACAAGTGGATAGTCATTTTTGCACGTTTTCTCACCAGGTGTCCAACTGTGTAGTGTTGGGTGTGGAGCATGATTGTTCAAAGGTCTTTGTTTCAGCTGGATGTATACCCTAGGAAGTTTGTGCACCCCTCCACATAGGGGGGTGTGGGGGGGCGATCACCCCCAGCTGGGGGGTCCGGGGGCTAGCAGTTCCCCGACAGGGGTTTTCGGGGCAACACCCCCAAAGCTAAAAACCAATGTAAAATTATCTTGTAAAAGTATAGTAATTTCTAGTCAATCTGGGTTGTTCATTAGGTGGATGATCTGACGGTAGAACTTATGTTTAGTTTAGGGTTTTTTGCCCTAGAAGGCAACCCCTCTCTTTGTATGAGAGCATTGTATTTGAGGCTATGTAATAGATGTGTATTCTCTGAGCGAGAAACAGAGAGGTGAGACTGTGAGAGAAAACAGAGGATATTACAACGGATCTGCTGTAGGTTGTGTCTCTTCATTTTGCTAGATAATAGAAAGGAAGGATTGGTTGTTCGGGGTGGACGTAGCCCAAACTGGGTGAACCACGTATATCTATGTCTCTCTTGTTTTATGCATTTTTTGCATTTATATTTCTGCAATATTTTATGTGTTCCATTGCTCCGTAATATATAATTTTCTAACAACTGGTATCAGATCCGAAGGTCTATTTGGCTGATAAACCCACAGGAAAGAAAGGTTCCTGGTTCGAGTGGGAGTAATGGCGGAAGATGGTAAGTTTAGGGTCGAGAAATTTAACGGCCAACACTTCTCGCTGTGGAAGATGTGGATGGAAGATTATCTGTATCAAAAAGATCTGCACCCACCATTGGGCAGAAAAACAAATATGTTGACGAGTATGACAGATGAAGAATGGAACCTTCTCAATAGAAAGGCACTCGGAACAGTATGGTTGTGCCTCGCAGCATCAGTTGCCTTAACATTTCGAAGGAAACAATGACATATGGTTTGATTAAGGCGTTGTAGAAACTATATGAAAAACCCTCGGCCTAAAACAAGGTATATCTTATGAAACGATTATTTAATATGAAGATGTCGGAAGGTGGATCTGTTGTAGAAAATTTAAATGATTTTATACTGTTACAAGTCAGTTATGTTTTGTAGGGGTAAACTTTGATGATGAAGTTAGAGCTCTATTATTCTTGTGCTCATTGCCAGAAATTTGGAATGGTTTAGTTATGGCCATTAGTAACTCTGTTTTTGGATCTAGTACTTTAAAGTTTGATGATGTTGTTGGTGCTATCCTTAGCGAGAAAATGCGATGGAAAAGCTCCGGTGAGACATCGGGTAATGCTTTGAGTGCAAAGTCTAGGGGAAGAAAAATGGAAAGAGGAAAGAGCTCAGGATATCACAGTAAATCAAGGAAAGGC
>APFE031216664.1:176484-215267 GCA_000404065.3 Pinus taeda | reverse complement strand
CAAACCCCAGAGATCAGACAAGATACTTGTGCTTGAATCAATCTTCATCAAGCTATTATCAATGACTGAAAATAAGATAATGCAGAAAAATAAAACAATCTTACAGCATTTCCAAAAGAGTAACACCAGCAAGATTTTCAACCCCAAAGTCTTTCTTTATTGCACAAAAACTCACTGCAAGAGAGCTTTCTTTAGCACCGACTCTCCGATCAAATCTGATTTCAAATGACCCCTAGCATCCTATTTAAAGGAAAAATTCCCAACGGCTAGTTCGAGTGATCCATGTCAAAATGATCTCGACCGTCGATGAGGATCAAGATATCTTTTAATTTCATCCGTCGAATTTTTAAATGCATTTTAATATATTAAAAAATTGAAATTTTGCATTTGTTTACTTCAAAAAAATTTGACTCATTATTATTTTATTATTTTTTTAAATTTTTATTTGATTTTTTATTTTTTATTATTTTTTTAAATTTTTTTTATTATTTTTATTTATTTATTTTTAATTTTTATATATTTGATTTTTAATTTTTTTTTTTTTTAATTTTTATATTTAATATATATCTTTTTTTATTGTTTTTTTATTTTTTATTTTTTTCAATTTCAATTTTTATTTTTTAAATGACCCTCGAACTTAGCCTTTGGGAAAAAATTACCTAGGATTTAGGACTTTAGGACTTATGAGGGTAAAAACATTTTCTAACCTCAAGAACTTTACTATGACTTTACAATTTTACATCTTAAGGGGGAAAACCCATTTGACATAGACCCTCATAGACCACCCAGTTCTGCGACCAAACATAATCTAGCAGATCAACACACTAGGATTCCCCTGAGATTCTAATGACAAAATCCATTCCGGCTTTGGGGTTAGGTTGAAGGAAAATTGTGCCGATCATGGATCGGTGAGACAAAAAACCTTCCAGAACGTAAATTATCACTAGAAAATTAGGTCCACCTGGGCAATTTACATACATGACTCAAATCTGCTAAGATTATTTACAATTTATACATGCAGACTGGGTTTACAACATAACATGATCAGGTCGACGATGACTGTCAAATGGCACGGACACGTCGATCAAGGGCTATCCCTTTTGCGAAGAAAAGGGGGTGTCCTACTAATAGGTAGTTGACACGTAGTGGTCAACGCACAGTAATGGACCGCATAGCAAAACTTATTAAGCATGCTTCCGAGGTTAATGTGGCTCATCTAGACAACATCATAGAGTTATTTAATGCCTTGATTGAATACAAGCACCGAGGTTGGCTTGACTTGTGTGAGCCTGAAAGCATTTCATCTTTTATCAAGTTGCTCAACAAATTTATAGAGTATAAGGGACCGAAATTCCAATCCAATGAAGATGCTTGTGAGAGCCTAGAGGAAGCCCTCCTAAGGGAAGGTCTCATTAGTCAAGATGAAGAGGTTGGAGACAACTTTGAGGATCTAAGTGATGAGCAGGATGATAAATCCTCGTTGGGTCCACATGATGAACAAAATGATTTTGAGAACAAATGTGTTGGGAAGGATGAGTTTATGGAAAATGAAATTGAGACTAACCTTGCCTTTCTCAAGGATATTACTCCTAGTGACTCTTCTTTTCAGAACCTTGAGGAAGGTGATCCCATTAGCCCCTTGGAAGATGACAGTGGAAATTATTTCCATATTGAAAAGGAGAAATGGGAAATTGTTGGTCCTCAATTTGACTATGCTCCCATTTATGACACCGACAAGGAGGATGAGGTTGAAAGTGGTCCTCCCCTTCTCCCGGGCATTGTTTATGATGACATATCCATCGATACCCTTGGGAAGGAGAATTATCATTTTCCCTTGCATGAAAGGGAGCAATTGGAGATGGTTGATTCTCTTTTTTGGGAATACCCTACCATACCAATAATGATAGGATTGATAAAGCCCTTGCTCATATCTACCTTCCTTATGATTCTGGGAGTATATTCAAATCACTTGAGCCTCTAGAATTGGATTTTTAGGAAAAGGATCTCATTGAGACTTCACCCTCCCCTTTTCCCTTTTCTATTGTTCATCATCTTGAGTCTTCGTTAAGTGATTCCCTCACCCCTTGTCATATGATCTCAAGTGACTGTGAGCCCTTTCCCCATTCCGAGTATAGTGTCAAGGAAGAGCCCCTCATTGATTATACTTTACCTCCTTGGACATACCCTCAGGGTTTTGATCACTCCATGACCTTCCCTCTCCAATGTGACCATCACCTTGAGCAACCTATTTGTTTCACTCATTTCCCTCACCCCTCTTCCCCCTCTCATCACAACGTTGTGGCATCTGCAAAGCATAATATTATAAAAAATGATTGTGACAAGGAGTTCTTGAAAGTTGAGAGTGATCATCCATTCCACCATTGTGTACTTAGAAGGAAATCCCAAGACTTGTAGATTGAATTATTTTATTTCTCCTAGGACTTCCCTTTACCTCAAATGGAGATCATGTTTTCCCGCCTCCCACCCGCTTCAAGTTCATCCTCCATGTGGCTATGCCCACATTCGATTTGGGAATTTCTACATGAGTAATCATACTAGCAGGCATATGTATATTGATGTGATGATACTTTGGTTGCACTGGCTTTATGATTACACTTAATATTAGCCTTACTATATGCATGTTAGGCTAAAATGCATTGCATGTTGATTTTCTCATTAGAACTAACATCATATGATATTTCTCATGATATATTAACTTGCATTTAGATTAAATTTGCATATGTTTCTTTCCTGTTGATTTTTACGGCCTAATACCAGGCATTGGTTATCATAAGACACCACAAAAACATGCTGCTCGTGTGCTTAGTCTTTGTATGTGCAGGTAACAGGTTTACTGTAACCAAGACGTTTTTGGTGTTCTCATGACCTCCTGTTCAAGTAGTTTCATACACTTTTCCAAGAGCTCATGTCCCAGTTGGGGCTAGATGTTACCCACCACTTGTGGGTAGTGTATATAGGAGAAATGTTTTCTCTTAGATGGTCCTCAACTGGCAACTAGTAGCCCCTTACAACCACTAGATAGCTTGATGCGCCATATTGTCCACCACCTGAGCCATCCATGTGGTCCCTTGACCACTTGTCATGAATGTTTGTTTGAAGATGGGCCTTTTGAGCCCAAAGTTATGGCTTTTCATTAGGATAGTTGAGTAATTTTCCTTACTTGTCATGCGCTCTTTTGGACATAGATTGGTGGGGGGAATTGACAGAAAGAGTGGGTTAAGCTTATATTCTTGTCTCCATTGCTTGATTTCATGGTTACCGTTGTATCCTAGTCCCTTGGGCTCTCCTTTACTGACCATTTGGATTTTGGGTTGGCACTACATGGGAAATCTCGATTTTGGTTGCGTGGTCCTGCTTCCCGATACCACCTACATCACTCCCCTTCCACTCATTTTACCCCATTCATCTATTTTCCCATCTGGGTCCACATGTGTCCACACCTTGGGTCGAGCCTGGAACGATGCCCCGAAGGTTGATGCATCTAAAAAGAAAAGTAAAAGCATAATTTGGCCATTCTCAACAAGAAATGTACCACAAAATGCAAAATATGGTCAGGACATGCAAATTTAGCACGTGGGCAAAATCCAAACATGAGTTCTACCGCTTATCCACGGCTATCACCCTGGTTCCTATGGGCCCTAGATGAGCCCCGTCTATCACTAAGGAACCCATGATTGTCCCAACCCCTGGTGGGCAATGAACCGCCTCACCTTAAGGGGGTATTCACTACTACATCTCACACATCACGCTCTCCATTCCCTGGATCCCCGAGTAGTTATGAAGAAAAATCAATAAAAGGCAAAAGGCATGTGAAGAAGGGTGGAAAAACAAAAGTCGGGGTAACTCATGTACAATGATTTTCTCCCCCCTACATTCATATACACAGGTGTAGGCTTCCCCTATTAAGCTACCCAATGTACCTTGACATGTGGTCTGGATGTTTCCCATGATCCGCACTCTGTTCCATCATTATATCATTTTCCACCTGCCTCTTGAAGGATGTACTATGGAGATGCCACCCCCTTTATAGATTGAAACCACCTAATAGGGTCCTTGGTTAACCTCCTTTTTGAGTTGGAGACACTTGTACTTGTGAAAGCCCACTATGGAAGAGGCATGCCACCATGAAGTGCCCCACTGGTTCCATGATTTGTAAGCTCTTTTACTTGATTATTCTAATTATTTGTTGTATTGGAGGGCAAGGGGATGCATTGGGTCTTATGCAAGATTGCAAGTGGATTTCCATTTGGGGCTTAGGCTCCCTATATAGAGCCCTAGCCCTCCACAGGGCCACATTGACACTTGTAGGGTGAGCGTTGAGAGTCATGGGCCTCCAACATAGCCGAGATTACTTCATGGGTCCCCAGCAACGTTCGTTGATTACTCATATTCCACTTTTTAGACAAGGATGATGCACCTAGTTCACCATTCCCAACCGGCTCCACAGATGCACCATACACTTGGCAGATGTTCCAAGGTTCAGAGGATTATTCCCCGCTACAGAGGCAGGGCTTATGTCCTCATTTCAACCCTTATAGATGGTCTACAGGTGCTTACGATCCATTGGGAGACCCATGAGGATGACCTTGTGCCCCCACACCCACTTGGGAACACCGCAGGTTTTTGCTTGGAAAACAAGGGGCCAACCACTTTTCCACTATGTTGGGAGTCCATTTCTACATCATGGAACCCTTTGGACTTCATTAGGTCTCCTCAAAGGCCCAATGAATAAGTCAATTGATCATTCGACCTTCTTGAGAGGCTTATTCGTGTATTATTGAGCTATTAGGTGGGCTTGTCACCAAAACTTAGTGTTATTGTGCACATTATTTTATTCTAGGGGCTAAATTAGGCCTAATCAGCTAAATCAAATTCATTAGGATGCGTATAAATAGAAGTGTGATGGAATCATTTGATCATCATCACTTGGATTGATCATATTCTCTTGTGATATTTTCGCTATTCTCTTTGGAGGAAGAAATTAGATGGATGTATGAATTTTGATGTTTGAATATCTTCATTTTTATCTTGGAGCTTCTATATTGGCATATGATGATGATTAGATATACTTTTGCTCACATGGAAGTGCTCTTTTAATGCTATTTTTTCATTCTTTTCTATTTCACATAAGTGATGTTGGGATTTTCGCTATACTAGGCAGAAATTTTGCTGCTTTTCTTGGGTAAAAGGGTATAAATTTGTCTTTTGTTAGCTTTGCATCATATGGGCCATGTTTGAATACGTGAATGTTCCTAGAGATATTTCATTGAAATTTATCTTCACAGGTCATCACATATTGAACATTGAAGTATAAAGACCTTGAAGCAGTTATTCTCACGCCCTAATTGACATGCGAAATTGTTCCAGAGGTCTCCTTGACTGAATAAAACCATCCTAAGCATTGGAATCATCTTGACTCCATTTGTCCCAAAGGATTAGGCACTGATCCTCCATAGGTGATCACCTAAAAACATATTTTTGTCACCTTTCTCTCTTTCTCTCTACGCCTAGCCTACATAGGTCACTTAGGACATTAATTATCTCACAATCTAGTCATCCAAACACTTCGATTTTTGGTCCACATCTGCGCTACTGTTTTCTCTAGAGGCTCTCCAAATTTGAAGCAAATTCGACGGTGAGATCTCGAGCTATTGCAAGCCATATCTCGAGGACTGTTTCTTGCCCTAGGTTTCCCTTGGCTAGTGACCTCATTGGGATTATTGCACCAAATTTCAAAGAAAATTTCTCCTTTAATCCTTTTCTCCCCCTCAATTAGATCAAGCACACCATTGGTTGATTGATTTCATCCCCTTGACTTAATTTTGGGTCCACTTGGTCCCATGTGGTCCCACCACCTTTTGAAGATAATTCCACAAAGACCACTTGGAATCCAAGTTTCCACAAGGACTTTGGGGTCTAAGAATGTCTTTGACAAGTGATATACTCAAACCCTAGCCCTTGGAATTCTCCTAAGCCCTTCCTAGAGAGCCTTTCATTTTGCTTTCCATGCAAGCAAGCCATATATTTGAGCCTCTCTTGTGAATAGGCTTCTAGGATCACCTTTCTTCCTATCATTGAGCCATTCATCTTCATGATCCTTATTATACTGGGTCTCTTCCCATTGGTGAAAGTTCATAAAGAGAAGGGAGCCTTAGCTGAGGTGACAGTGTGCTATCACTCCATTGTTACCCTTGACCTAGTAGTTGCCCTATAGGCCCCCCTCCTAGAACCCCTGCTAGTTTGAGCGGTAACAAGTCTAACTTAGGAAAACTAGTTAATTAAATCAGATTAATTGAGGGAGGTCGATTTTGCTTTAGATACTTTTGGAAAAGTTAATTGATAGAGTCAAGATGATCTCAGCCATTGATTGAGATGTGATCATGGCCCTTGGTTGCCCATCAAAAGATTATAAGAGCAAGGTCGATGGGGTTGGAGAAGACTCATTGAAGAGAGTTGAGTAGTTTTTCTTACCTACTTGCAGTGATTCAACAAGGGCGCAGTTGAAGCTAGGGAGACATTGATAGTAAGGGTTTCGGCAAAAATTGAAGAGAAGATATCTAGAGGAAATTTCTAGTATTCTCAGAGTCAGAGAGAGGCCAAAATTATCTACAGAGAGGACGTATGAATCATACAGTGCTCAAATTTGGGATATAGATCGATTCCCAATTGCTAGATATAGGTTCTAGAGAAAGAGCAAGTTGCAGGCGAACGAAGGGGTGGAAGGAAAAACACTCCAGTAGTAGCTCGAGTTCTAGTCGAAACAATGTGCATTTCTAGTTGCCAATGTGCAAAACAAGAGGGAGTGCGAATTACTGGAGGAGGTTGAGTTAGTTTTGGCAGAGGAAACAACGAGTTTTCTGATCGATTTTCTAGTTGGAGTGGAGAAAATTTTCTAGAGCTTTGCCAACATTAGGTAAGAATATCATTATACTCTCTTATTTGTTGAAAAATTAATAATAAAACCCTCATCTGCTGAACTGGCTTTCCCTTCAAGGATTTTCCAGGGACGATTGTCCAAAATAATGGTGTCATATTATTGTGTGTGTGCATTATTTTCTTAGTTCCAATATTTTAAATTCCATAGCGTATTTTTATTTAAGAAGAATTACATTGTGAGTTTATCATTATTTGTCGTTTAATAGATTAACAGAAGACAAATAAACTGCATAAGTTAGGAGATAAATTTCAAGTTGATGTAGTTCCTGGAAATTTCACATGGTATTAGAGTAGATCAAATCAGAGAAGCTCTAGAGCGAGATTTTGTGTAGATCAGAGGGAGATGAAAAGCACTGAAGAACAGATATGCGCAAGCCAGCCAGGCAGTGTGAATTTCAGAGGCAGTAGTTCGATTTTTTGTCTCTGTGAGTAACAACAGGTAGTGATGTTGCCGGAAAGGGTTTCCGGTTGCAGATCAAATTTTGCATTGCAGATCTAGCACAAAAGTTTGTAGCATAAGGGTTTTGTTGCTCACAATAGCAAATCAATGCAGGGAAAGGAAGAGAAAGCACACAAGGGTTTCTTCGGTGTATTTGAGATTTACAATTTCCAGATATGGCCGCAGAAAGAGACCTGCGTGAATTGTGGCATAGGAGAATGGGACATTTACATCATGAAGCACTAAAGATGCTCAAGGACACAGTGACAGGTGTTACAGAATTGAGCATGAAACATGATGATGTGTGCAGGGGGTGCATACTTGGGAAATTTGCTAAGCCAGTGTTCCTAATAAGTGACAGCAGATCATATGGTGTGTTGCAGCTTGTAGATTCAAATATTTGTGGTTCGATGTCCACCAGATCTCTCAGAGGGTACGAGTACTTCGTTACCTTTATAGATGACTACTTCAGGAAGAATTGGATCTACTTTTTGAAGACAAAGGATGAGGCCTTTAGTTGTTTCCAAGAGTTCAAGGCTCTAGTGGAAAATATGGAAGGGAAAAATATCAAGGTGCTTTGTATAGACAATCGAGGAGAGTATACAGGTAGTGACTTCATGGGATTTTGTGAGTAAGAGGGCATCAAGAGTGTTGAAAATACTGAGAGGGGGGGTGAATTAGTATTTCTTGGCAATTAGCACTTTTAAATATTTTTAGAGCATTAGTTAATCTTCAATTATTATTAATGTTTATGCAGTAATAACAGTAAATAAAAGATCACAGTAGACACAAGAAGTTTAGGTGGAAAACCCCCTCAGGGTCAAAAACCACCAAACACTTTTCTAATAAATTCTTTAAACTTTAGCCCCAACTGAAATGAAATCAACAACTACCTAGAATTCTAGAAAAGCATTCTTCTCTGGCTCCCACTGGAAGGACACCCCAACGCCCTAGTTTCTTCAGTAGTCAACTAAATGGATGTCCCAACATCCTAGAGCAACCTACCACCCTAAAGTGTTCATAGGCTCCAACCTGTAGGCGACTTCATACACCAACCTAGCACCTCCCTGCCACCCTATATTGACTAGAAATGAGACAAGAGTGTGGACTCCCGTATCAGGGACAATGATCCACGATACAATATGATTTACAATGATTTTCTTGTACTTGACTGAACACCAATCACACTATGACCTGCAACCCAACCATGACATCATACCAACAAAGACTCCTGTACCTCCCAATAATGCCTTTTCAACTCTAGGCAAATTGACTCTTTTACAACAATGACTCTTCCAATGATGACACTTTTACAAATGACTCTTTTACAACTTTACAATGATGACTCTTGGCCTTGACATTTCTTCACAATATACGAATGGCTATCATGTCTTCAAAAGATGTCCCACTGCAATGCTTCCTTTGATTTGATACTTCTGCTCTTGAATTCTTGCTTGAAGTTGTACTTGAATCTTCTTCTACCTGCATGCAAAATTTGCCCGGCGAAACCAATCCCAAAACAAAACAAAATACCCTTCAACTTACCTCTGCCTGCAAAACACATGTAAGTGCATAATAATGAATAAATACAAATTACAAATTACAATGCTGTACCTGAAGTGTGCTTGTAACTTTTTTTGTTGACCTGTTGCAGAAGTAGACAAAGACTCCCACTCTTGATATAGGTCTCGACTTTATGCAAGACTATATCCAAAACTGACCTAAAGATATATACAATAAAAATTGATGACAGACCCTAGACTTGTGATGGACCAAGTTCTAAGTATAATAATAGAGACCATTCTATCAATTCTATCAACTATGACAAGACAAGTAACATGAACTTACAACATCATATAGATTTAGCAGACTTGGTGTAGCATCAAGAATATGTAGCATCAAATGTGTAGTATCAAGAATAGGACATCCGAAATGTGGTATCAAAACTAACTGTGACAATTAGAGACATAGAGATATAACCAAGACCCTGTATGTACTTATGTTGTCCTGCAAAAACATATGTCAGAGATGATACTCGTATTTAAAATTTAAACACTAATCATACATACCTTGATGTAGGAGACTTACCCTTGATTGTTGATGTGTGGTCCTTACTGCAGTAATCCTACTTATCCTTGATTGTTGATGTGTGGTCCTTACTGCAGTGATCCTTGAATGCATGCTTTTTCTTTCTTTCTAGGAGCTCGATATTGAATTTGTTGTATCTATGTAATTTCAGATCTCCAGGGTCTGAAATGTTGTCCTGTGGTAGCTCTTTGAGTGCTCTTTCCAACCCCACAGGTCTGATCAAGATTGGATTCTTCAAGAAAGAGTTATGCCCAATCTCCCACGATGACTTGATTATAGACTGGTTTAGTAGAGTGAACTTGTACGAAGTGCCACGTGTCACTGTTATGACCTTCGGCCCTGAAAATGCTACTAAACAAACTACAGTCCGTCCTCTTTCTGTGACTATTTACGAAATTTGAATCCAATGCTCAAGGAGAAAGTTATGACAATTTTCCCAACGTCACCTGTTTGACATGGAATTCAAGAGCCTGCAAAACCCTAACTTCTTCAGATCATATCTTTGAAAATATAGTGAACCAAGATCTGATATTCAGTCACGAGGTTCATCAAGATTTCTGCTCAAATGGTTTTTAACTTCAGATTCTGAAACTTTATAGAAAAAAGGTTATAGCGAAAATGCCACGATGTCTTGTTTGAAGCCACAAAATCCCTACTAGAGGAGGATATGAGGGTCATTATTTATATGAATGTCTTGAGTTGAGAGGGTCCTCAACAAGTGAATGTTGGAGGGATTTTAGGGGCAATAAATATTTATTAATTATTGACTATTCAATGACCACAACCAATTATGAGTGCCATGTCACAACCCCATAGGGTTTTAACCCACTAACTGGGGTTACTAACTTCAAACATGAATATCTCTCCAACTGTGAAGAATTACATGGCGTGCCATATATCAATGGAAACATCTCGACAAGTAGAATCCATTTAGAAGATCCTTGACTCAAAATAGGGTAAGTTTTCAAGTCAAAATACCCATGCAAGATCAGGCTAGCCCTTGGTGTTGCTTGGGTTGACATCAATGACAACCACTGATCAACAATCTCCCCCTTTGGCATTGATGGCAACACAAGTACTCCCCCTGCGATCATGACACCTCTTCCTATTGACTTCTCTCCTCCTTTGTCATTAATGGCAAAGGGTAACTCCCCTTGACAAACACCTCCACTTCCCCTTTCTACTCTAGTAGATAAGAGAAAGAGTTTAATGAAAAATTGAGAGAATCCCAAGCTTTTGACAAAGATACTCAAATGCTTTGTGAGGTAATGGTTTGGTAAAGATGTCAACAATTTGTTCCTTTGTGCCAACATATTCAAGCTTGATATTCCTTTCGGCGACCTGCTGTCTAATGAAATGATATTTAATTGGAATGTGCTTCGTTATTGAATGCATCACAAGATTCTTGGAGATATTGATGGCGTTGGTGTTATCGCAAAAGATGGGAATAAGCTCATCAAGCTTGACTTGAAGATCTTACAAAGTTTTCTTCATCCAGAGAACTTGTGTACAACAAGTTGTAGCCGCGATATATTCTACTTCTGCCATGGATAACGAGATTCAAGATTGCTTTTTACTTAACCATGAAACAAGAAAACCACCTAGATAGAATGTTGCTCCACTGGTACTCTTACGATCATCAACACTTCCTGCCCAATCTGCATCTTTATAAGCTTGGATGACCAGATCATTTCCTTTGGGATACCATAGACCATATTCTATTGTGGCCTTAAGATACCGAATAATTCTTTTGACAACAATAATGTGAGATTCTTTTGGTGCTGCTTGGAATCTTGCTACTTGTCCAACTGCTTACATCACATCAGAGCTGGAGGCTGTCATATATAAGAGACTACCAATCATGGATCTATACAACCTTTGGTCCACATCCTTTGACGAATTTTCTAAGCTTAACTTGCAACATGTTACCATGGGGGTAAGGACTGGCTTGCAATCTTCCATCTGGAATTTCTTGAGTATTTCATTGATGTACATGGTTTAATATATGAATATTCCTTTATCCTACTGAGAAATCTAAAGCCCTAAAGAGTATTTTAGTTCACCAATCATAGACATTCCAAACTCACTTTGCATTTTTGTGGCAAAGTCTTTACTTAATCTGTCATCACTGCTTCCAAAGATTATATCATCCACATATATTTTGATAATTGTTAGGTTATCTCGATCCACTTTCACATAAAGATTGTTGTCAGTGCTTCCTTTCTTGAATCCCTGTTGATGTAGATATCTGTTAAGATGAGCATACCAAGCCCTATGAGCTTGCTTGAGACCATATAGAGCCTTTTTTAATTTGCAGACATAGTCTTCTTTGTCAGAGAGCAGAAAACCTTTAGGTTTCAATGTAAACTTCTTCCTCCAATTCACCATTTAGAAAAGCTAACCTAACATCCATTTGGTAGACCTTGATTTTTCTCGAGCAAGCATAAGAGAGAAACATCCTGATAGCTTCCATTCTGGCAACGGGAGAAAATGTTTCTTCAAAATCGATTCCTTCAACCTGTGCATATCCTTTGCAGACTAATCTTGCCTTGTTCTTGGTAACCTATAATCTTTCAACTGTTTTGCTCCCCCTGAACCTGTAATGAAACTACCATCTTGTTCAAACTACCTTCTTGTCAATTGTAGACTTGTGCCATATACTGTTGCATAGACTCCTCTACAAACATTAAGGAGTCAACAAGCCAGATTGTTCAAAATAGTGAGTCACCTAACAGGCTATGTTGACTTGAGTCATTATCTGAAGCAACTGCTAATTCCTCATGACCTTTTTCTTTTACAAATCCTGAAAGCATAATTGTTAAAACCATGTTATCTTCTTTGTCTTCCTGTACGTGTTTCCTTTTCTAGACCTTCTTATTCCTACAATCTCGAGCCATGTGCCCATAGTTATGACACTTAAAGCATTCAATGTTGTCCATAGGTGATTCCATTTGATATCTGCAACCGCGAGCGCTATGGCCATAGTTATGGCATTTGAAACATTCAATGTTTGTCCCATCTAGAACGTATTCTCTTCTGACAAAATCATCGTGGAACCTGTCTCGTAATTTTGCAAACTTGCTTCTAAGGTTTTGCAGATAATGATTGTACGTGTCAAAAACTTCACAATCCCTAGCCACATGTCCATAGTTAGCACATAAAAAGAAATAACCATTAAATAAATGTGCGTACCTGAATGGTTCATTCGAATGCGATGGTCCTTGATAGTTGTACCTGTCAACAACTTTACAATCCTTGGCCATATGTCCATATTTAGCGCATGAAAAACAATAACGATTAAATAAACGAACATACCTGGAAGATTTTTCATTCTTCTTTGAAGGTGGTGTTGTAGTTTGTTGTGGTCCTTTGTTCTTGATTACTTTGGTCTTGTTCTTTGGAGTTGCAACATTCTTCTTTGGCTTTTCACTTTGATCAACTTCCTTCTTAGAATCATCCTGTGATGATGTGGAGCTTGTACCATCATCAACTGGAGCTTTACCATCTTTGATTGCCTTCATTTTTTCTTCTTCATATGTCTTATCTTTTAAATGTTCTTTTTGTGATCCCTTGAGTTTGTTGATCTCATCACGAATTGCATCAAGTTCTTCTTGCTTTTGAGCAAGATCTTCTTGAAACCATATTTTCAAGATCTTCCTTCTTTTTTCTGTCTCCTCAACCTATAGCTTGAGAATAGTGGTCTTCTCTACTTCTCTATTGAGAACCTGTATCTGTTCCTTCTGCTTCTCATTTTCATTCCTGAGCCAGCTTATTTCTACTGAAGATGTTTCTAATTCCTTTTTGTTTTGGTCAACAATGGATATGTATCTTTCATCAGATTCCTTCCTTTCAATTTCTGCTTCCTGCATCTGTTGTGTGATCCTACGAATCTCTACAAATGTTGTGTCGAGTTATTGTTGCTTCTGTTGGACTTTTCTCTTGAGGTTTTGTGTCGTTGTATTCTTGATTTCTTCCAATTGAGTTCTAAGACTACTAATCATCTTCTCAGACTCTTCATTTTCTTTGATGAGTTCTTTTGTTTTCTTCAATTCTACTTCCAAAAGTCTTGTCTTTTCCTTTTCACTTTTGAGTTCCTTTATCACCTTGATCACTTGATTTTGAAACTCTATTTTACTTATTTCTCCCATTTCTTCATCATAGTTAGAAGGATCCAAATTTTCAATAACATCTTGACCTGATTTCTTTGTTGAATAGAGATTATGAAGCTTTTCCCAAAGAGCTTTCGCTGTTGAACATTGACCAACTTTTGTTTTCACAGAATTTGGCAAAACATTCAAAATTACATTCATGGCATGTGAATTGTACCTTTTAGCTTCGTCAATAGATGTGTCTCCATAAACAATTGATTCCCATACTCCATGTGCTTGCAAATGTACTTCCATCTTGGATTCCCATATCCAATAATTATCTGCATCAAAATCAGGGGTTGGTACATAATACTCACTTTCTTCAAATTTTGTTGTACTTGTACATTCCTTTGAAATCCTTGTAATCTGCTTCTTTGACTTTCCCATCTCTATGCTTTGAAAACTGACTTCCAGCGGTTAAGCTATTACTAAAGGAACCAAGCTCTGATACCAATTGTTGGAAATACTGAGGGGGGGGGGAATCAGTATTTCTTAGCAATTAGCACTTTTAAATATTTTCAGAGCATTAGTTAATCTTCAATTATTATTAATGTTTATGCATTAATAACAGTAAATAAAAGAACACAACAGACACAAGAAATTTAGGTGGAAAACCCCCTCCGGGTCAAAAACCACATAATGCTTTTCTAATAAATTATTTAATCTTCAGCCCCAACTGAAATGAAAGCAACAACTTCATAGAATTCTAGAAAAGCATTCTTCTCCAGCTCCCACCGGAAGGACGCCCCAATGACCTAGTTTCCTCAGTAGTCGACTAAATTGATGTCCCAACATCCTAGACCAACCTACCACCCTGAAGTGTTGATCCGGATCTTGGGGGGAGGCCCCCAAGATCTAAAAAATTGAAATGGATCTTGGAGGGAGAGACCCCCAAGATTTGAAAACTTGAATTGCCAGAAGAAAAAGAGGAGTGCCCAATAAACAAAACCACAAATATTTTTTTTTATTAAAACAAAGAATAACTGTAAAAACTACATTGTGGTGGACAAACTGTTCTTTTACAAAATGTGACTTGTTACTTATAGTATTTTTCAGTTACAATACCACGGGTCAATTTCATGGGTGAATGAATACCATGGGTGGATGTCACAATACCACGGGTCAATTCCATGGGTGAATGAATACCATGGGTGGATGTCACAATACCATGAGAAAATACCATGGGTGGATGTCACTTACAATACCATGGGTAGATAAATACCATGAATGGATGCCACTTACAATACCATGGGTAAATTCCATGGGTTGATGCCATTTTCCATTTGGATCATTCCTCCCTCCTTAAGAAGCAATGGTCCCCATTGCGTGGAGTTCCCTCCTGTGAAGCCTTTGTTGAATATGAAGAGCCACTGAAGAGAAGGGTTTTATGTGGTTAACCCATAACCATGATGAACGAAGATCCGACGATAGAGATACCCTATAATGCTTGTGACCAACTGTGATACTGACAGTGTGTGGCCTAACAAATGGAATTCGATGAAGTGTGAGTTTGTGGATGACTCATAACCATGATGAACGAAGATCCGAGGATAGAGATACCCTGTAATGCTTGTGACCAACTGTGATATTGACAGTGTGCGGCCTAGCAAATGGAATTCAATAAAGTGTGGGTTTGTGGCTGACCCACAACCATGACAAATGAAGATCCGAGGATAGAGATACCCTGTAATGCTTGTGACCAACTGTGATACTAGCAGTGTGCGGCCTAGCAAATGGACTTCAATGACAAGGATTTTGTGCAGTTGACCCATAACCATGATGTTAGTTGTTGATGAAGTAGTAGGTGCCTACATAGCCTGGGGTGGGAAGGCACGTCTCCAAATAACCCAAGCTGAATGTTGCTATGCTGAAACTGATGAATGTGAAATAAGTGCCTACTAAAGTGGGGTGGGAGGGCACGTCTCCAATGGGAACCCGCTCCGAATGTTGCTCCAGAATTAAAATGGACATAACTCGGTCAATATAACTCAGAATATCTATTATAACCTGTTTTTGGAAGTAGAAGGACCATTTTGCATCTTCCCATGTGTTGGAAATCCTTATTTGGACACCCTAGAATCTCCGATTCGCACTGCAATATTTTCCGCCGTCACAAAAGTTCTGAAACAATTGTTGATTTTAAATGAGAGATATCTCCCACATCCGAACTCCGATTCGACCCATTTTTTTTTAAATTGGGTGATTTTTCAATAGGAGCTCAGATATACAATCCTTTTTTTTGAAATTCTGCACAAAAAACTTCAAAAAATGATAGGAGAGTCGTCGTCCACCAGTTGTCGTCAGAAAAAAAATTCTACAACATAGTTGATTTTAAATCAGTGATATCTTCCTCATCCAGACTCTGATTTGGCCAAATTCCTTTTTGAATTTTGGTATTTTTTGCAAGGAATCCAAATCCTTTATTTGTTTTTATAAATATTGCACCTAATGTTTCAGATCTGATTTGCAAACTCACCGCCCAAAAAAAAAAAATTCCTGCAAAAAGATGAAAAAAGAATAATTTCCCTGCTTGGCCCAAGAAAGTGCTTTGTGGAGGTCGCAACACGTGCCTGAAGTTTGTTGAATATTTCTGCAAAACTTTGAAATTGAAATATGCATGAAATCCTCGTTCCCATGGAATCGCAACTTGCTCTGATACCACTGATCCGGATCTTGGGGGTAGGCCCCCAAGGTCTAAAAAATTGAAATGGATCTTGGGGGGAGAGACCCCCAAGATCTGAAAACTTGAATTGCCAGAAGAAAAAGAGGAGAGTGCCCAATAAATAAAACCACAAAGATTTTTTTTATTAAAATGGAACTGTGAAAGCTACATTGTGGTGGACAAACTGTCCTTTTACAAAATGCGACTTGTTACTTATAGTATTTTTCAGTTACAATACCACGGGTCAATTTCATGGGTGAATGAATACCATGGGTGGATGTCACAATACCACGGATCAATTTCATGGTTTAATGAATACCATAGGTGGATGTCACAATACCATGTGTCAATTCCATGGGTGGATGTCACAATACCATGAAAAAATACCATGGGTGAATGAATACCATGGGTGGATAAATACCATGAATGGATGCCACTTGCAATACCATGGGTAAATTCCATGGGTCGATGAATAACATGGGTGGATGAATACCATGGGTTGATGCCATTTTCCATTTGGATCAAGTCTTCACAGGCTCCAACCTGTAGGCGACTTCATACACCAACCTAGCACCTCCCTGCCAGCCTATAATGACCAAAAATGAGACAAGAGTGTGGAATCCCATACCAGGGACAATGATCCACGATACAATATGATTTACAATGATTTTCTTGTACTTGACTGAACAACAATCACACTATGATCTGCAACCCAACCATGACATCATCTCAACAGAGACTCCTATATCTCCCAATAATGCCTTTTCGACTGTAGGCAAATTGACTCTTTTACAATAATGACTCTTCCAATGATGACACTTTTACAAATGACTCTTTTACAACTTTACAATGATGACTCTTGGCCTTGACACTTCTTCACAATATATGGATAGTTGTTATGTCTTCAAAAGATGTCCTGCTGCAATGCTTCCTTTGATTTGATACTTTTGCTCTTGATTTCTTGCTTGAAGTTGTATTTGAATCTTCTTCTACCTACATGAAAAATTTGCCCGAAAAAACCAATCCCAAAACAAAAATACCCTTCAACTTACCTTTGCCTGCAAAACACATGTAATTGCATAATAATGAATAAATACAAATTAAAATTACAATGCATACCTGAATATTCTTGTCACTTTTGTTGTTGACTTGTTGCAGCAGTAGACAAAGACTCCCACTCTTGATATAGGTTTTGACTCTATGCAAGACTATATCCAAAACCGACCTAAAGATATATACAATAAACACTGATGACAGACCCTAGACTTGTGATGGACCAAGTTCTAAGTACAACAACAGAGACCATTCTATCAACTATGACAAATTAAGTAACATGAAATTACAACATCATATAGATTTAGCATACTTGGTGTAGCATCAAGAATATTTAGCATCAAATGTGTAGTATCAAGAAAAGGACATCTGAAATGTGGTATCAAAACTAACAGTGACATATAGAGACATAGAGATATAACTGAGACCCTGTATGTACTTACATTGTCCTGCAAAAACATATGTCAGAGATGATACTCGTATTTCAAATTTAAACACTAATCGTACATACCTTGATGTAGGAGACTTACCCTTGATTGTTGATGTGTGGTCCTTACTGCAGTGATCCTTGAATGCATGCTTTTTCTTTCCTTCTAGGAGTTCGATATTGAATTTGTTGTATCTATGTAATTTCAGATCTCCAGGGTCTGAAATGTCATCCTACGTTAGCCCTCTGAGTCCTCCTTCCAACGCTATAGGTCTGATAAAGATTGGATTCTTCAAGAAAGAGTTATGCCCAATCTTCCACGATGACTTGATTATAGACTGGTTCAGTAGAGCGAACTTGTACAAAGTGCCACGTGTCACTATTACGACCTTCGGCCCTGAAAATGCTACTCAACAAATTACAGTCCGTCCTCTTTCTGTGACTATTTACAAAATTTGAATCCAATGCTCAGAGAGAAATTTATGACGATTTTCCCAACGTCACCTGTTTGACATGGAATTTGAGAGCCTGTAGAAACCTTAACTTCCTCAGATCATATCTCCGAAAATATAACAAACCAAGATCTGAAATTCAGTCATGAGGTTCATCAAGATTTCAGCTCAAATGGGTTTTAATTTCAGCTTCTGAAAGTTCACAGTTAAATTTATAGCGAAAATTCCACGATAACTTGTTTGAAGTCACAAAATCCCTATTAGAGGAGGATATGAGGGTCATTATTTATATGAATGTCTTGAGTTGAGAGGGTCCTTAACAAGTGGACGTTGGAGGGATTTTTGAGGCAAAAAGATTTATTAATTATTGACTATTCAATGGCCACAACCAATTATGAGTGCCATGCCACAACCCCATAGGGTTTTAGCCCACTAATTGGAGTTACTAACTTCAAACATGAATATCTCTCCAACTGTGAAGAATTACTTAGCATGCCACATATCCACAGAAACATCTCGATGAGTAGAATCCATTTAGAATATTCTTGACTTAGAATAGAGTAAGTTGTCAAGTCAAAATGCCTATGAAAGATTAGGGTAGCCCCTGGTGCTGCTTGGCTTGACATCAATGACAACCACTGATCAACAAAGAGGGAGTGGACACCTCCATACAATCCACAACAGAATGGAGTAGCAGAGTGGACTAATAGGTATATAGTTGGGGCGTTAAGAGCTATGTTGTTGACCAAGATATGCCCAAGTTTCTATGGGCGGAGGCATGTAGTATTAGTTTTTGTAGCATCATATGTGTTCTAGCAACGAAATTTGGTGGGCAAGCTTGAATACATGAGATATCCAAAACCCAAAAATCGTTTCTGGAAATTTCCCCTAGAAGTGTCTCAATTAAATTATTAGTCGTTTTTAAAATATTTCCTAAGTATAAACTTAGAGAATATGGTTAATTAATCAATATTAATTGAGATAAGGCAAGAATAGTCTAGAAACTCACACGGATCCATCCAGAGATGATTTTAACCATCGATTATGTTTTAATCTCTTGCCCATTGGTGCTCCAATAGTGGATTGTAAGAGGAGGTCGATGTGGTGATGGAGAGGACACTTAAGTAGTTCAATTTCTTGGCAGATCGATTTATAGAGTAACACCAGTCAGTTGTCGGAGAGAGCTAGAGATCGAAGTAGTGAGTGAGGGGTAGAGACAGTGAGGTTGGAGGAAGTATTCCAGATCTAGTGAGTGCATTTGCAGAGAGGAAGAGCCACAAAGAAGTTAACGCAGGGGCAGTGCAACAACTTTAGAGGCAAGTTCGATTTACTGAGAGGGAAAGACGTTGTCAATTCCAGAGGTCGGGAAGGAGTCCCAGAGTGCCCGAGAAGCATCTTTCCATCTAGGAGAGGGCAAAATGACTTCATCAGAAACCAATAAGAGGCCTGGTGTCAAGCTGATTGCGCAAGGCAACGCAGATGCTAATGCAGAGGGTCAGAGGGCCGAGTTTTTGAAGGCAAGTTGTGTTGATGATTGCCTGTACAGTGAGGAAATTCCTCACTAGATTTTTTCTAGTATTTTTCTCTGTAGGATGGCTAGATTTTGACATCCAGTTGTACTCAGAATTTTTCACTGCTACATAATAATAAAACCCTTAGCTGTTGCACCAGTTTTCCTGCATTGGGTTTTTCTGGGGACTTTTCTCCAAAACTAATTGTGTTAATTTTATGTGCACGTGCTAGCATTTCTCAGCTTCCAGCGTTTTATTTTTCCGCAAAATTTTATTTGTGAAGGTTGTAGTGTATTGATTTCGATATTTGTCGTAGCAAATAAATTGTTAATTAGTCAACAATTAGGAGAAGTAATATCAGTTGCTGCAATAGGGTTCCAGTTTGGAATTTTCACATGGTATCAAAGCGTAGTTGATCAACCAGAGCGCTGATAAGAAAAAAGAAGGAATTTTGCTACTCAGTAAGAGCAGTAGGCCGAAATTCCTAAAGGCAGTGCAATCTTTTTCCAGGAGGCCGAGTTGCTTGAGGAAGTTCGATTTTTCTGAGGGGTAGAAAAATTCAATCCTTCTAGATTGAGTGATTCCAGAGGCAGAGGGAGCAACTTCGATTTTTCGTTGGGCATATTTTTGGCTGATGCAAAAGGTTTTTGCAGTAGTTTGCTGGAGCAGAACCAAAGTCGGGTGTGTTATCACCTGTCACCTATACCTACCTACAAGTTAGTGAGAAAAGCCTTCAATCCCACAAGGTGTGATTAGTAGCAGGGAACTCAGAGAAGGGGTTGTCACACTAATATTGACTCTCTCCATTTGAGCTATCTCCTAGGTTAGCTAAGTGGGGTGGTCCCTAATGAAAAATTAAGTTAAAAGACGTGAGTTTCTAAGAGATTATTATAGTGAAAATGGATTACTTTTAATGATTTATGAGCAAATATGATTTGAACAACTTGAAATAACAATGTCAATCATTAACATGAGAAAAACCATAAAACCAGTGCCTTATATGAATTTTTCAACAATTTAAAGATATATTTGCTCAAAGTAAAATGCAATGCTCTCAAAAGAAAAAGCAAAGTAACCGTGAAATGTAAACAAAAGATTGTTAGCACAAGATATTGCAATATACAAAAATGATTTTAAGATAATCAACTTTATGAACCAAAACATGTGAAACATATCTTGTCAAAACCCAACAATTAGTAATTAACTTGGAAATGTAAAAGAAAGGAAGTGCAAAACCAAGACATCAATATGCAATTAGGCTTGAAGCCTGAAAAGAAAGCACTTGTTTGAAAGGATTACAATACTTGCTTTTGGAATAGATTTTGCGTATGCAAACTCAAACCATCAAGAGACAAGTAAAGTAAATGTAATGGAAAGTGTTCTTGGTTAATTTTATTAATTATCTCTACAACAAGATTACAATTTAACTCTTCAATTCTTAGACATCACCCTCACCCAAAGATACGGATTTCATAGTGAAGAGTGAATAAAGGAGTAGAGGGTTCCTAAGATGTCTACTTCAACCAACTTATGTTGGAGGTAAAATTTTAATGAGACTCAGGGCCTTCCTATACTAAAATGCGAAGTGAAAATTGTGTTAATTCCCCAATTTAAAATAATGCTATAAGCAAATGCTTCAAAGAGAAATAAGTTAGTTGGAAAACTTGAGAGACTAGAATGTAAATGAGCTCATATGTGTTTGCACCATTAAATGGAAAATAGACAAGAAAAATGGAATAGATTGCTTTAAGCTATAATTGTTTCAAATAAATGATAGTGCTTCAATAGTTTCCATGACATATACCATAAATTGATCAAGTAGTGAAACATATACTTGAAGAAGTTATGAAACAATTAAAACTTGCCAAAGTATGAAGTGTTTACACATAACAGGGTTGCGGGGGAGCGCCCCCTCTCACTTCTGCTCCCAATTCACGCTCCGAGCGGAAGCGACTCCAAAGCGTGCTCCATAAAAAGAAATGCTCCTTGCCTTTTCGAGAGCGTTTAGCCTTTTTTGCAATAATGTTCCAAATGCAAATTTTTTTCAAAAAACAAATAAGTTTTGAGTGGGGTAGCTTAATGATCATGCCTATGGCCCTAGTATTGATATGCGATTCATGGTAATTCTCCTTAATTTTCATTTTCATCCTTTTACTTAAATTTTTAACATTACCATGAAATGACTCAGGATGTTTGAGAGTAGTTCCGACCTCATTGGATTTCATATGGAGAAAGTAGAATTTTAGATTTCATTCAAAATCCAGCAGATTTATTAGTTTTTCAGAATTTCAAGATTGGGGGATTGCAATGTTTACATTGAATTTTATCATGTATTAGGATATGGAACTCGTATTTAATCAAGAGCACCAATTCCTCTATGTACCTTGATGTTAATGACATTGGTTGTCGAACTCCTCTATCATGACCCTCCTAAAAATGTACGCATCACTCAAACAAAATCTTGACTTGACATGCTATGCTTTTTCTATCTTATGTTAATGCTTAGAGGGTGATATTAATGACAAAGATCGCTATACAAATACAGAGGTAATGACAAAGATACCTCTGGATATTAATGCTTAGAGGGTGATATTAATGACAAAGATCCTGATTTTCCAACAAGACCAAAAAATTAGACATTTCTCGTGGTGGCAAGAGGCCCAAGCATAAGAAGTAGATAATAGATTTACTTCTCTTTTCTAGTTTCTAGTAGTTTTTATAACTATTGACTCTTTCATATTTATTATGATATTTTTTTAAACAATATATGACAATTTAAGTTTGAAGTTGACAATATTAACTCATTAGTAATGAATTATGAGAATATGATGCTTCATGAAAGTTGAAAGTTGTTTCATTTCATTTCATTTTATAACATTTCATTTCATGTTAGATATTATTTGTTGTAATGGTTACACTTAGTTTACAAGTACAACTTTGGTGATCAATGATGATAAATGTTATACATTGAATTTTGAAAGCTTGAAACTTTAAGATTGATGAATCATGAGACTCAATACGCTGTATGTTACTAACTTGTGGACGTGGTTGATGAAGATTATAACTTCTAGATGATTGTTGTTATATGGTTCAATCTATGTTTTTTATATCTAATTCATTATTCTACGTGTTTTTGTTAACATATATGTATCAAAATATAAAAAATATATATATTATATAAAAAACGCTCCGGGATTTGCTCCCAAACTTGGAGTTTCTGAAAATGTCGCTCCACTCCCGTTTTCGCTCCCGCTCCCCGCTTTCGCTCCCATTCCCAAGTAACACTGGCACTAAGGAAGGTCACATTGGACTAGGGGCAAGTAATAACCACCAAGGTGAAGCAAGGGAACAAGTACACAACCAATAGCAACATATCATCCAATTCAATCTGCGACCCATACTAATGCCTTCGAACAGTTAATGAAAGCACTTGAATGCAAAAATGGTTGAGTTACCTCACAATACATTACCAACCCGCATCGGATGAACAAGCTAGATGAATGAATGCACTGACAGGAGAGTCAGTGAAAGGCAGCCGAGGCTGGCAATCTGGATCATGTTAGGGCTGCTGGTTGGCAAATTTCATCATAGGAGAAAAAAATCATCTAGGGTTACCCACACATGTGGGTGGGTAACAGGGATCTAAAGACTGAGATGAGTCTAGGGTTCAGGAACATTGTCATCCCCATAGTCAACCACCTCAAGTTCTTCATCAATGGATGCAAGGGTTAAAAAAACTTCCCTGCACCCCTCTAAATGTCTTCTAAACCCTAATACTGTCTACATCCTTGGGGAAGCCTTAGACATCTCTCCTTTCACCTATGTGCTGACACACTTCTTATCACTACTCTTGAGAGCATTAAAGTCTGGATGTATGTTTCAAGTGGACTTACTCAACAGGTTGACAGCATTTCCTTGCAGACCATTCACTGTCAAACTCAAATCTATAAGGGCTTTGTGTGGCAACCTTTTATGCTCTGATAACGTGAAAGGAAATATGCGCATAAACCATAGCTGTGCATAAAAATGACACATGGAAAATTCTCTTCAATAAAGTATCATGCTCCTTCTAAATCATCATCATGAAGATGAAGTATTTATATTATTCTGCTACAACTACCTTGAGGGACATCTAAGTCTGACACTCAAACCTCAAAAGTGGTGCCCTTGGGCTCATTCAGCTATCTCTCAAACCCTCTTTATACAAGCGTGCACTTCAATATCAGTTCTATATGTATAGTGTAAGGCTATCAACATTCGTAATATTACTAATCATGTAACGAGTGTTCATCACAACTAACATGTGAAAGTATTTAACAGGAACTCACCATCACCCTCAAAGACCCCAGAGGATGATGTCTCTAGCTTGTTATTGGGGTTTACAAATAATAACAGAAGCTGCAGAGTAACTGCCAGCTTCATAAAACAGGGGCAACAGGTAATATATACAATGACACTTTGATCAGAGAAACCAGCACTAACACACTTACCACAGGCACTATCACTCTCCTTTGAAAATTAAAGGTGAAGTTTTTATAGCATTATGATACAACTACATTGAGGGACATCTAAGGCTGACTCTAATATTTTTCTATGGCAAAAATGGTGCCCTTGGGCTCATTCAGATATTCCTGCCAATAGGCACTATCACGCTCCTTCGAAATTTTAATCACAAAGGTGAAGTAGTTGTAGCATTATGCTACAACTACCTCGAGGGACATCTAAAACTGACTCCATAAACCTAATATTTTCCTATGGAAAAAGTGGTGCCATTGGGATCATTCAAATTTCAGACATCTATCAAGCCCTCTTTATACAAACATGCACTTCAATATCAGTTCTTTAACTAAACATGTGAAAGTATTTAACAGGAACACACCATCACCCTCAAATACCCCACAGGATGATGTCTCTATCTTGTTATTGGGGTTTACAAATAATAACAGACGCTGTAGAGTAACTGCCAGCTTCATAAAACAGGGGCAACAGGTAATATATATGATGACACTTTGATCAGACAAACCAGCACTAACACGCTTACCACGGGCACTATCATGTTCCTTTGAAAATTAAAGGTGAAGTTTTTATACCATTATCATACAACTACCTTGAGGGACATCTAAGGCTGACTCTCTAATATTTTTCTATGGCAAGAATGTTGCCCTTGGGCTCATTCAGATATTCCTGGCAATGGGCACTATCACGCTCCTTCGAAATTTTAATCACAAAGGTGAAGTAGTTGTAGCATTATGCTACAACTACCTTGAGGGACATCTATAACTGACTCTATAACCCTAATATTTTCCTATGGAAAGAGTGGTGCCATTGGGATCATTCAAATTTCAGACATCTATCAAGCCCTCTTTAGACAAACATGCACTTCAATATCAGTTCTTTATGTAGTGTAAGGCTATCGACATTCCAAATGCTACTGATCACATAACCAGTGTTCCTAACTACAAACACGTGCCAAAGTATTCAACAGGAACTCACAATCACCCTCAAAAGCCCCACAGGATGATGCCTCTAACTTGTTATTAGGGCTTGCAAATATTAACAAAATCTGCAGAATAACTGCCAGCTTCATAAAACAGGGGCAACAGGCAATATATAATTGATCAGAGAAACCGTCACTAACACACTTCTTACCATCAGCCTTGAGTGGATTACAATACAAGGCTGGATATTCCTCAACAGATTAACAGCACTTCACTGCAGACCTTTAACCATCAACTCAAACTACAAGAGCTGTGTGTGGAAACATGGTATTCATTGATAGTATGAATGAAAATATGCCACAAGTGCATAAACAGAACATGTAAAATTTTATTTCATAAACCATCACACTGTTGGAATATTTACCAATACTGGGGGAGGGGGTGTGAACTGATAATGGGCACATTTTACCAATTTTAGTCATTTCATGTAAACAATAAACAGTGAACAACACCATTCAACAATGCATAATATCATAGACAGTACAAGAGGTTTTTACGTGGAAACCATTTTGGTAGAAAATCTATCAAATGTTTTTTTAATATACGTCTTAAACATTACATCAACAGGAAACTCCAACCTCCAAAATTCTCCAGCAGTAACTGGAAGGATGCTCCAACCCCCTGGTTTTATCAGCTCCAATTGAAATGATGTCCCACCACCCTGGTTTTACCAGTTCCAACAGGAAGGATGCCCCAACACCCTGATTTTATATTATCAACTCCAATTGAAAGGATGTTCCAACACCTTGTTAGCATCAATCTGCTGCCCGATCACCACCCTGCCACCTTGAAGTGTTCTACGGCTCCAACCTGAAGGAGACTTCAATTTCCGCTTTGTACCACCTTACCACCCTGAAGATAGAAGATAAAAGAATAAGATAGATCACACTGGTCACACTGATCAGCTATCACTCTCACTGCTCCAACCACTGGCTGTCAATGAAGTTGGTGTCTCTGCCTGTCAATACTACTGCTGCACTTTCCTTGCTGTCATTATATTGTTGTAAATGCTACCACTGTCACTTTTAACTTTTATCCACTTGCACAATCCAATGTGCCACAAATCTGTCCTGTTCCCAGCCCTAAGCTGTCTCAACTTTTGCCTTAGGAAACACAAAATCATAAGATACCAAGCCAATTACCTTTCTGCAATGCAATCCCCAACTTATCAATTCAATAACATCCTGTAGAGCAAACTCTGTCCAAACCCTAACAACATTCTGATCAGCCACAATTCAGGATACTTTTACTGCTCAACAGTGTCAAGCGCTAGCTTGACAATTCTCACACATACAAACTCGACCATTACTGACAAAACTCAGTCACATATAAATATTTGCAGCAACACTGACTCAACTATACACATCTATACTTGTTTTGCCAAACTTTGGGCATTACAATGCTCATGACAATGAGAGCTAAAGCAGTGCTCTCCGATCCGAACCTCAGTGACACTCGAGATAAGGCTTTAGCAACAAGTGCATGGCAATGATGAAGACTCTCTGGAATGTGTACCCTAGATATCATAAGGAACAATGAGCAACTGTTTTGGATGATTTGTCTTTACACATCATCAACACATCATCAAGTCATCAGGCAGTATAAGAGGCTTAATACAACCATGTTATTAGCCCTGTCACACTGTTAATAATATAATCAATTTTGGTTTCAATAGTACAAGTAGCCATCATGAGTAATCAGCTCTGCTACAGTATGATCATACTACTGCCTATGTTCATATAAGATGACTGCTGTAGATTTAATCCTTCACTTTAATATTTTCAAAGTACAGTACAAATAACAAAGGGCTCATACCTTAGGTCAAATAGTCTGGTCATCATGGATTTGGATAGGCTGTCACTGTGCACGTACCTTAATCTGCCCTGTCAAGCAAGCCTTAATCTGATCTTAGTCCCTTTAACTATGACCTTAACTTCCTCCTTTTCTGCTGCCAAAATCAGACCTGATATGCCTCTCAGGATCACTGTGATCTGAGATAGATAATCCTCAAACTCAGCTGCTAATCGGTAACTTATACTGCAGCCTAATATGAAAATAATGTGGCCTTTTTCTCAGGATTAGGATGACCTTTAGACAGTAAAATTTACACTTAAAAGATGCCCTCAGATCTGTCATAGATAATCGATTGTATGCCTTTTCATCTGCCTCAGATATGTCCTAAAATAGGTTTCAAAGCAGGCTCAGAAGAGGTCCGAAATCATGCTTCAGATCAGGCCGAAGATAGGCCTCAGAACCAGCCGAAGTGTGGCCCAGAACTAGCCTCAGACTTGGTCTTCAATGGACAAAACAGGCCTCAGAAAGAGGGCCGAAACTGAACCTCAGAATTGGTCTAAATTTGCTTGAAAAGATCTCAGAACAGCTTCGAAAATTGACCTTAACACACCTCTAACTCAACCTCAGGAACTGTCTGTCCTGCCTGCCTCAGAGGGGCTGAAATTGTGCCTTAGAAGAGAATTGAAATATGCCACAGATTGGCCTCAGGACAGGCTTGAAATATTGCCTCAGGAAGCCTGAAAAAATGCCTCAGTTGGGGTCCGAACCAACCTCCAATTGTGACCTCTGCCCAACGGAAACCACCACAAAAATAATAAAACGTTTAAGCCCATAAATCCTTAAAGAACTTGGCCTACTTCTCAGATTAGTGTGACTACACCAAGCCTTAGAAATATCAGATGGAATTTGCCAGAGATGAATGTTGAATCGAATTCCTTTGAGGGGAACTAAGGCCCAAATTTATACTAGATGAAGGGGCATGAAAGGGGGCCGACTTGCCCTTGAAGCAAGGAGCTGACCTGTCCCATAAATTCAAATTTTCTTGAGAAACTGACTTGTATTGCAGCAATATACATCATGTTTTTGAGAGCCATAATTAATCCTTCTTGATATCATTTTCAAAATATGAAAAAATCCTTTTTGAGGGCTGAATTTATTGATACTTAAGATCCATAAGCAATATTTATGAATTACGCCAAATTTTGACTAAGCAGAAAGCAGCCTTTTATCATTCATTTTGGGGGCCATAATTAATCCTTCTTGACATCATTTTCAAAATATGAAAAAATCCTTTTTGAGGGCTGACTTTATTGATACTCAAGATCCATAAGCAATATTTATGAAGTATCTTACGCCAAATTTTGACCAAGCAGAAAGCAGCCTTTTATCATTCATTTTGGGCACCATGGCCACACTTTTGGGGCTTCATCTTTGAGAAGACAGATCTCCTCAACTGTGAGGAGTTACGTGGCATGCCACCTACTGTTGGAAACGGAATGACAAGTACAATCACCCTGTGATGGTCTTGCCAGCAAAACTTATGATTCTTCCCATTCAATTTCCTCACAAATGTGGGGCATCTTGATTTCATCGGTGGGAATAGGTTTTCTTTTATTTTTTCCAAGGTTCCTTGTCCATTGGAACTTCCAATTGATGCAATCCACTGACTCATATTAAAAGCATTCAAGATAAGTCGAGACTTTCATTCACTGGTTCCAAGGAGGATTGACATCAATGACAACAGTATTCAGCACACACTCCTTCGAAAATTTTATTACAAGTTGTAGTATTTATAGTATATTGCTACAACTTGAAGGACATATAAGATATTCTTTTAGTAAATTAAAACTGGCCCTTTAACTATAATATTTTCCTATAGCATGTTTTGTGCCCTTGGGCTCATTCCGATATCTTTTAAGCCCTTTTTATACAAACACACTCTTCCATATTAGTTATTTGTGTATAGATTCTAAAACTAAAACCTCGTAATATTACTGACAACACGACCAACGTTCCCAACAATAAACATGTGCCACAGTATCTAGCATCAACTCACCTTATGCCATACACATTTTATCAAGAAGAAATCTTCAAGCCGATAATAACTGTTTAAATGACCTTCATAGATACAATATATTGATAATATTAACTCGGTTCCAAAATATCTGATTTCTTCCATTTTTTGGAACTTTATTGAAATTTTCAGGTCTGGTTTTTCCAATTTTGTTAGTGTTTTTGGTTTGAGTTTATGCTTACTGAGCCTTGCCAATTTTGCTGATTCTCTTAGTTGATCGCCCCTGCCAATTTTTTCACTGATGCCAGGTTTTGCAACACAGTTCAATACTCACAGAACACGTCATTCAACCTTAAAACTGGATGAAAAACCATAGCAGATTTTAATTGTAATTTTTGTTTATTAGAAAATCTTCACAGTCAACAATTCGAAGACATTAAATGATCACATGGCATTGTTTTGTTTTGTGGCACAGGTTCAGTTTTTTTTCCTTTTTCTTCTTTTGTAATATAGTTTTAGTTTGTTTCTTTGTAAATAGTAACTTATTTGATGGTCTGTGATATGTAGTATGTCCTGAGGGATGGTGCAAAAATTGCAAGCAACAAGGATAAGTCAACATATGTTTTAGCTTCACAGAGAGAACAACAGCAGTGTCGAGAAAATGAGATCCTGATTGAGAAGAATAGAAGAGATGCTGTTGAAGGAAAAGACCGACATATTAGCTATGATTCAACTATTTCCCTTCCAAGCTGGACAGAGATGCTTGAAGACGAGGCTGGCGTTTCTGTAAAAAATATCCAAGACCCAACAGGTAGTGAACCCAAATTTATTGTTAGAACTTATGATGTTTCAGTTTATTCTCTGGACATGCAAACCTGTGTATTTTTTTGGCTTCATATATTCGTTATGATCTTTACCATAAAGAAGTTAAAAAGGTCACAAACTGTTTGCCTTGTTTCCCTCGCAAATGGGGGGCAAATCGTTTGTGCTAATTCTTATTTCTGCAAGTTCTCATGTCAGTTCATCTTTTTTTTAGTTAAACTTTTGAAGAATGCTTATTATCTAAGGGGAAATGGAGAATTATCTTCGGAGGAAATGAAGGCTAGCCTTTTATCTGTGCTAGATTTTATGTTCTACATTTTGACTTGAATATATGACTGAAATGATCGACTTTCCATGGGTATTGTGGGTGGCCTTGTAAGATAACAACATTTGTGCAAAGCTTCTTTGGGTTCAAAACAGTTTTGGCCATACACCTTGATTGCCTCCGTGTTTGTTAGTATATACGATAAAATACTTCTGACTGCAAAAACTCATGACAACACTGATCATTGTTGAGAATTATCTTGTAGAGTTGTCTTTCATTATGATGTAATTAATTTGTTATGATTACATTTTTAAGAATTCCTCATTTTTCGGTGTTTATGATTTTTTGTGAACATGATTTATAGCTATAACATGTTGGCTGATTTAATTTGCTTGTGTGTTTACTTTCCTGTTCAGTTGACCATTTGTTAGCTTCTTTGGTTTTGACTACCTTAAACTCTTCATCCCTAGCTTGTTCCTTACAGCTTTTGGTTAGCCTGTTCTACTTGCTTGGCTGGCTTACAAGTTGGTCACCATTCTTCATATTAATAAACCTTAACAGGTTGTTTCACTTAGTACCTCTTTGACCTCTTTATTATAGGTGTCTCACATTTTCATGTTGACCAGTTGTAATCAAACAATTTAGCTTCAAAGGTACACTTAAATTTTAACTTGCACTGCTGTTTGGTTGAAAATTGCAGTCAGAAGACTATTGGTTATCAAGGTGCAGGATAGTGTTTTATTGGTATCAGATGTACACTGGGTAATCACGTAGACATTTTGTCTAGCAATTGATTCCCCAGTCAACTCAAACTTGAATTGTTGTATCAATAAATCTATTAGCAGAGGAAGACATACTTTGAGTATGGGAAACAGATGTAGATTAGACAAATTCATTATTTGGTTGAAGAGAATGCTATTTGAAATATTAGTCACTTCTATCCTACTTGATGGCTACAAACTTTGGGGAGGAATCTTATTAAATGTGATATTGCTCAGAATTGAGCAATCCCAGAATTTTTGATATTCAATACCATAAAAGTCAAGAGCAGCTGAATTGACAAATACTGCCTGTTGAAGCTGATATATGGAAGTCAAGTAATCTGCACTATCATAAAAATTTAAGAGTTGTGATGAAAGAGGACAAACTACTAACAAAAGTATCAGCATGAAGCCTTGAGCAGATAGTCTCACTCAATGATGGAGTAATGTTACTACGCAGTGGTCAACCAAATAGGGACTTCTTTTTGACTTCCATGAATTGACAAGTTGAGTGACCTTCATGAGACTTTTGCGGAACTCCAATGCCAGATCTCAGAGCAGATCCTGCCTGGCCAGTAGACATCCCGACATTTGGTGGCCTCATAGCTGGACTCTTTCAGACATAGCAATGCTTATCAGGTTGGATTAGGCTTCCAACCTTGTATTTGGAGATTCTCTAATAATAATAATAGAAGATTGTGCTAATAAGAAAAAGATTGTGCTAAGTAACTAATAATAATAAGAGAAGATTATGCTAATAAGAAAAAGTACCTCACAAATAGTTATCATTGTCAGAAGAATCTCATCATAACTTAGATGCCCTAAATTCTTCAACATGGTATCAAAGCTAAGGTGACACATCAAGGAGGGGCATCTCAAGAACACAAAGGTTGAGGCATCAAGCTAGGGTTCCAGATCCATCAAAATATGAAGGACTACCATTATGAGAACAAAGAAAGAAGAAAGCCTTCCATCTAAAGGCATCTACAAGAAGGATCATCCAAGAAGAGCCTCCATCAAAGATTCTTCATCTTCAAAGGAAGGCACCCAAGATCAAGGCCTATCAGTGAAGATCTCCAGAACTACATATTGAGAAGTCGTCTTCATCACCAAGCAGATCTCTCATAAGGCACCTTGAAGGAAGCATCTTGAAGAACTCCAAGATCTAAGAAGTCAAATCATCAAATTTTCAAGGAAGCTGCAAGATCTCTTCACAACAACTCCCTCAAGTAAGTATTTTTACGTCCTCTTCTGAACATATCAAAATGTCTTTTTGCAAGGAAAGCAACAAATTGGATGGGACTACTAATTTCCTTGCATGGAAAAAGAGGACTGATCTACTTCCAAAAGAAAGTGAAATTATGGACTACATCAAAGGGAATGTCGCTGTTCCTGCTAAGGAACAAACTCAAGCCGTATCAAAGTATAATAAGGATGAAACAAGCGCTCAAAGGATAATGATAGAATCCATCAAAGACCCTCTCATTCCTATGTTCCGAACTTGAAACATCTAAAGAAATCTATGATAAGCTGGTGGAGCTATTCTTAGTTAGTACAGCTGGAGAAGTGATATCGTTGCCTAATGAATTATATAGAATGAAGATATCCAAAGAAGAAGGAATAGCTCCCTATTTCATGAAGATCTCTGAGATGAGAGACCAAGTACAAGAACTAGGAGAAGTTATGTTAGATAGAGAGATGACAACTGTGGTGCTCAATGCATTACCTAAGGAATGGGGCAACTTCACATCAAGTATATATGCCAAGAAGGAAGCTAGCCTGCTGAATGAACTTTGGTCTCTATGCAAAATTGAGGAGACTAGACTTAAAGCCAAGGATGATGTGGGATCAAAGGAGTAGGCATTTGCTGCTATGGCCAAGAGAAAAGGGAAATTTGGCGAGTTTGGTCCATAGAGAAAGGGTAAAAGAGACATGTCCACAGTCGAATGCTTTCGCTGCCAAGAATATCGACACTATAAGAGGGATTGTACTAAGTTCAAGAAGGACAACAATAAGAGGAAACAAGAAGAAGCCCACATTAGCCAAGAAGTGAAAGAAGAAGAGAAGAAGCAGAAGAAGGAAGCCCTTCCGGATCTCTACTATGACTGAGATCAACTTCTTCACATATGTTCTCTTTAAAATTATGGATATCATAGGAATATGTAGCAGCAAGATAGAATACATGATTTATGAGAATAACATCTTTAGGAATATAGGAGCATTATGCAGAGACAACTCAAATAAAGAACATTCAATATAGGAAGGATGTCGACATTGGATGACTGAATCAATGCATAAAGGAATCATCATGATCAGGAAGAATCATCTTAGAAGGCCACTATCATCAACAGAAAGAAGCATTAGCAAGATAAGGATTATAAGGATCCTCCAGTGGAATCTTCAATAGAAGGTTCATGATTTTCAAAAAAGGCAGATGTCTTAATGGGAATTCCACTTATGGGGATTCAAGAAAGGATGATATGTAGGAAATAAGATACAATAAAACAGAGGAGATTGAGGTAATCTCAATATGGGAAGTTGTCAAAGGAAGCAGAGATGATAAAGGAAAGAACTAAGATGAGGTATGTATGCATCTATGTTTTCAGTGAAGTCATGTCATCATTTGTGTTAATGAGCATGGGAATTGCTCTGGTAGCATGGTCAAGAAAAAGGATAGATTTCTTTCATTAAAAATATGCATGAAAGACATGGTTCACACTCTGATAAAGGTCAATATGATAAGTATCCTCATATGAAGTATGAGGTGACTGACATTAGAACCTATAAAGAAGCACATGAGATAAAGAGACCATGGACACTAGGAATCAACATCCGACAGATTTGTTAAGACATCTCTTGGAAGAAGGCACGAGAATTCGGACAAAGGAAGAAGAAGATCAAAGGACCATTGACACCTGGAAAGGCCTTGGAGATGAGAACACGTAGGATGTAGATGATTCAAGCCAACAAGATGTCATGATGAAGAGTCATCTTGAAAGGTACTGTTTGACTCAATGTTATATTTTGATTTTTCTTTAGTAATATCTGGATGGGGTCATGCAAGGCCACTGGAGCAATAGTTGTAAGTGCAAGTACAACTAGCATTCATGTGGTGGATGGAAATTCCTGAAAGGAGCATGATGAGAAAGAAGTAGCCATGTGAAGAAGGTTCTAGTTATGTACCAAGAAGGCCACATTCCATGAAGAAAGGAATGATATGACAGACTAAGAAGGAAAGTGATCGATGGCTGATGCCCTACAAGGAAGAAGCTCAACTGGATTTCATGACATCAAGAAGAGAAATTGATCAAACAATTGAAGGACCCATAAGAAGAAGTTGCTGATGAAAAAGGAGAGTCCCTAGTTGAAGAGGGAGCTTGGGCAAGTTCTTAGTCAGAGGGAACTTAAGTACATTCCTTTATAGGAATGGGCATATCTTCCCTAGTTGAGGCTTGAGAGTGAGAGATAGACACAACATTCTTGTCTTCATTTGGGAAGAAAGAATGGAGGATTGGGTAATCATCTGGTATTCGATGCTATTTGAGGATGTGTAGGGCATCCAAGATAAGAGTAGGCAAGAGATCGATATTCTTTGAGGGTTGGGAACCCAAGATAAGAATAGTCCTAGAAGGTCATACTCAGTGAACACTAGGGTGAGAATGTACCTTGAGAGACAATGATGAAGGTGCCTATAATCATTGGTCTCACGAACATTGTGCTCTGATCTAATGAGAGATAGAGCCGTCAGACAAGGCCTTGCTGTGGAAATAATGTTGGTTACTATGATGCTCTAACAAATGGATTGCTAATCCAATTTCTCTTATGTGAACTCTTCAGATTGAAAATGTCCAAACACCTTGTAAATGATTTATGAATACCTCCCTAATTAAGAGGGAGCGTTGAAGAAAGTGTAATTAGGTTCGGTCTTCATAAATGTAATTTTGATCTTTTTACTTATAAAAGAAAATAATTATTATTTTCATCATTATCAAGAATGGGTTTCTTGCCCATTTGATAAGCACATGTTTAATTGCTTCTAGGAAAGTCAAAGAGTCGATGTAATTGTTAAAGACCCACGTGGGCATGTTACACTATGTATTAGAGTCAAAGAAAGATGTCAAAGGTGATCCTCCAAAGCAAAGACAAGTCTCCTCTCCAAGTTGGCTTAAGAAATGAATTTTTGGTGCACTTAAAGTCAATTCAACCCAAATAGGAGGGGCAAACTCCTATATATAGGGCAGTTTGAGCTCACAAATGAACTACCAAGTGATCTCTGAAATCAGCGAGAAAGAGAGTCAAGAAAGAGGTGTGAAAAAGAACAAGAAGGTGCTTCTAGGCCAAAGAATATGGAGAGAAAGGAATCCAAGTTTTGGAGGACTGTTTTGGGGCACATTCTGTCACACGTGTGAATAAAGAAGGTTATTTCTGTGGTCACATCAAATCCACAAGTTCAACAACATAATAGAGTTTGATTGGGCTAAGAAGAGGTTCCTAATAGGTCTCCATCTCAAGTGAAGTAGGTCCCACCTAAAGCGAAGGAAGGGAGTAAGTAAAAGGGTTTATTTCAAGCCCTAGATCAACTACACGTGTGAAGAAATCAGATTAGGGTAAGAGGATCAACCTCTAGCTCAAAGATATACCAGAAGAAGAGCCTCATTCTCTAGCCTAAGTATCAAGGAAGAGGAAGATTTACAAGCGAGGTAGAGAAGGAAAGGAAGACACCAAAGAAGAGGTCTCTAAGGAGACCTAGGGTTTCTGCAGTGGCCAGAAAAAGAGCTATCAGTTGCCTGAAAAAGTGCGAAGGAAGAGACCAATGTGCAGTGCAGAAGGAGACATCAGTTGAAGGACAAAAGGAAGAGGGACTGTGTCTTGTGAGGGACAAATAGTTAACATCGCCAAAAGAATCTCATCATAATCTAGATACCCTAGATTCTTCAACAAATGTTGGACCATGGAGGTCAGAACTGCTCTTTGAATGAGGTACAATGACCTCTGGAGTGCTGTTAAAGAGGATCAAGCCCATCCCTTAAGGGGTCTCTGCTGTTGATATCAATGTTATCAGAATTGGACTGGTCTAATTGATTGGAGGGAAAAACTGGTTCAAACCTGTGAATTCATTAATTTATGGTATGTTCTATGCATAGAGCGGTTTACTTCAATTCTTCTTATTAGCCACTATTTAGCAATCGCATAAACATAAAGTAAAGTGCATATAGAACATTAATAGATCGACAGAAAACAATCCAAGAAAAGAGAGACCAAATGTGGCGGCTAGCCAGGGACAAACCCCATTGTGGGGAAACCTTTTGATCAATTCTTCAATAGTTCAGCAGAGAGAGAAATAGTACAATAGTACAAATCTGTAATTTTTATGATAGCAGTAATAAAAGCCCTAACTAGCACTTGCAAAGTGGATCAAATGATTCACAAATAGCCTAGAGTCAACCTTAGTCAATTCAGCCTTCAACAACAATGAAGGACAACCTGAAACAACCCAAAATAAATGGTCAAAACTGGTCAACATCTAGGCAGCCCTGTAGTCAGTCCTAACCAGTTAATGCTGGTCACTTCATGAGCCAAATCAGGTCCACGGACAGCAAATCAGGATTGCGGCTTGCTTGAGGGAGACTCCCCACACTAGGCTGCAGTCAAAATGGCTCCTTCGCTGGTCAACACAGTCCTCCTTTGCTTGCTGCACCCTAGGCCAACGAAAGTCAACGCAGAACAAACCTGTGTCCTCCTTGCCTTCTAGTTGTGTCCTTCTTCTCCCACGTTAGCTGCTCCTTTTTTAACCCAATCAAGTAAGGAGAGTGAGAGAGAAGAAGACAAGATGAGATGAGATGATATAATGACTCAACCTCTCATATTTATATGAAACGCTGGGCATGTGTGCCACACACTTAGCTGCTGGCTGACCTTGACAATTTGTCAAGTAATTAGAAATAAATTCACATCTCCATAAATACTTGTTGGAATTGAGTGATCTTTAGATCAATCCTACACCTCACGATGAGAGGAATCAAGGAAAAATATTAGCTGCCATAAATAAGATGACCCACATGGAGTTTGGCCCGAGTTGCCAATTTTAACAGAAGTGGATCGTTTTTTGGTGTGTTCGATACCAAACCAACCCTTTTTCATTGAACTGTTTGGTTCACCAGTTTGATTCGTTGGAGGGAAAAAATTGGTTTGGACTAGTGAACCAGACCCTTTTTGGCTGCTCTTTGATACCAAACTAACCTTTTTTCATTGAACTGTTTGGTTCGATGCTGAACTAGTTGGTTTTGTACAACGCTCTCAAGGACCTTTGAACACAGTTTTTTTTAAATAATGATTTATGATTGTGGAAGCCTAGTATTTGACAATATTGCCCTACTATCACTACGTAATTAACATTAATGTTAAATTTTTAAAGTAAAAGTGACATTCTCCTTTATCTTTCATTTTCATCCTTTTACTTAAATTTTTAACATCACCATGAATTGACTCAGGATTTTTAAGAGTGGTGGTTCTGAACTCATTGGATTTCATATGGAGAAAGTAAAATTTTAGATCCCACTCAAAATCCAGTAGGCTTAATAGGTTTTTAGGAGTTTAGGATTGGGTGGATTGCATTGTTTCCATTGAATTTTGTTATGTATGAGGGCATGGAACTAGCATTTAATCAAGAGCATCAATCCCTCTATGTACCTTGACGTTAAGAGCATTGATTATTGAACTCCTCTATCATGATTCTACTAAAAATGTACCCATCATTTAAACAAAATCTTGAATTGACATGCTAAGCATTTTCTATCTCATTTTAATGTTTAGAGGGTGATATTGTTGACAAAGATCCCAATATAGGCAAAGATATTGATGATATGTAGGCATTTGTTGTAGCGTGATTTTTTTGGATGCTAGAGGCCATCAAGGGCCTATTTGTTGATGTACTTTCGGTTTAGAGATGGATTGCACTTGGTGTTATTTTGGTTATATGCACCCTTACATGCTATATAAATGAGAACTTTTGCTTGTGCGTATAAATGGTTTGGATTCTCGGAGATAGACATCTTATTTGATATTGTTTGCTAATTTATGGTTATATGAGTGTTATTTTCTTTTTCTAAGTAATATTGTTCCTATGTTGCAGGAAACGTGGCATAGAGGTCCGTTTCCGTACGGAAATGGGTACGAAACACGGAAACACGTTTGGTATGGCCGGAAACGCGTTTCAGGGCCGTACGACCCACGTTTCCTCATTAACTTGTGTTTTTATTTTTTATTTTTTATTTTTAATTTGTTTTTTAATTTATTTTTAGGGTATGTTAGTGACTTCTAGTTGCTTCTAGATGTGTGTCTAAAGTTATAAAAGTGAATTTTTGCCCTAGTGTTGATATGCAGTTCATTAGGAAGTTTGAGGCATATGTTGATATGCAGTTCATTAGGGGGATCGCAATGTTTCCATTGGATTTTATCATGTACTAAGGTATGGAACTTGTATTTAATCAAGAGAATCAAGCCCTCTATGTAGGGGAAACTCCCAATAATCAAGATCATGTAGGGTACTAGCGTATGAAACGTGTATTTAATCAAGAGCACTAAGGTTGTTCGACTATGTAGGAGGAGACTCCCAATACAACAATGGTCCTTCTAAAGAATGGGATGTGGATGTAGAAAATCCTAATTTGGATCTCTCTCTTGCAGCCTTATAGTCTTTATTGTTCTTGCAGCCTCATATATTAATATAAATAAAGGCTGATTTTGAGATTTGGATATATAATAAACGTTGCTTTTGGATATTCCCATATTTTTATTTTCATTATGTGATCATTCATGAGTAAATGTGATGTAAATTAAATCTTAATGTTTAAGTGTAATAAATTATAATTGTATCATTTATGCTTTATGAT
>APFE031216664.1:133615-176464 GCA_000404065.3 Pinus taeda | reverse complement strand
ATATATATAGATATTCGCGTTTCCCCGTTTCCAAAATTTGGGGAGGTCGCGTTTCGTATCGCTTCCCGTTTCGGAAACTCGTACCTGTTTCCCCGTTTCGTGAAACTTAGTATTGTTCTATTGATATGGTACAAAAAGGTTACAAAGAGGCATGGCCTCAGAGTTGTTATCATCTATCATCATCAAAAATTGAAACTGTTTGTTTTGGACTGCCCCTACATAGGGGAAACCAGTCCAAGAAGCCTTAAAGACTGCCCCCATTATGGGGGAAACCAGCCCATTGAACCAGAAAAAAACTATAGTCGAGTAAACCTTGTTTTTCCAGAAAAACAAAGAGAAAATGCATTTCCAGAACCAAAAAGATAGATAGATATCCAAAAGACAGTGAGACATATCCACTTGGTAGAGACTCAGCCAGAAGACAGAGACACATCCAGAACCAAAAAAAAACACAGTGAGACACGTCCACCTAGCAGTAGGACGCATTCGCAAGAGGTCACGTGTTAAGCTGGTGGCTCCCCCGGCATTGGTTCCTCCTTAATCCTGCATGCAAATTGATACCAGTCATCATCCGCTTCAGACATGCCACATCCCTGAGTTGGTGGAGCCTCCTCATCGCCTCCTGTGCCCATCTGCCTCTCACAAGTGTCGTTCTGCCTGCTGCCCGAAGTTTTCTTGCCATTATGCTTGTCGTCCTCAGCTGATGAACCGCCAGCTTTGACCTTGCCATGCATAGCCGTTTTGCTTTCACTTTGTTGCTTGTTGCCAGGGACACTGATTCCTCGGCGACCTGGAGCCTCCCCGCTCTGCTTGTCCCTGAGGCTAGACAGAGGAGCTTGCGGCTTAGGCTCTTCCGCGAAGGAAATTGTGACAGTGGCAGTGATTGTAGGCTGATTCAAGGTACTACGGAAGCGAAATTGAGTGTTGTGAGTGGCGGGATAAGGAGGAAGAGGGAAATCCGTAGAGCGAACAACACCTTCTCTCCTACCTGTGCCACTTCGGGTATTCGGGTACCGATGAGGGGTAGATGAGCGGATTGGGCATCTCAGTGGATGAGTCTGGGGAATTTGAGACAAAGCTGGTCGAAGCTTGCAAGCGGATGAATCCTCCATGGGTTCCTCCGCGCCTACTGTGCATGCGATGCCTGAGGCGAGCCATAGTAGAATTGTAAGTTATGTTGACAGCAGAGGAGTTGGAGGTATAGCAATGTGGAGAGTGAGTAGGGGAGGTCGGACTTGGTCTAAAAGACAGAGACTGGAATGAGAGAAATGGTAACCATTTCCAAGATCTAGGCAAGGGAGAATCAGGCAACAACTACCTGTCGCAGTGCGAATACACGGTTCAACGGATTGCGGAGGGCAGATGCCGTGGAGAAGAGGAGGATTTGCAAATTGATCTGCAGGGGCCATGGCTATGAGGGAGGTGAATTTGTCACAGCTTTTGGGGTCATTTATTATCTGTTGCAATGTGTTATGAATTCGTTTGAGGTAAGCGTGCGGGACGATGCAGGTAGCCATATGGTTCTTCTGTCCGCTGCAGTCAGTCTTATCACCTTAATTAACGCTGTTGACACCCGCATCTGGGTGGTTATACGAGTGTTATTTTTTTTTTTTTCACTTCTGGTTCATGGATACCTGAGTCAGTGGGTAGCCGCTACATCCAGGGTTTTTCAACACTGAGTGGACGCCACCCGAAGGGCATCAACACCCCTCGGCCTATTTACTGACCTGATCCCAAGAGCTTTCGGGATTCGACCCTGTGACCTCCCATTGGCGAGGCACTTGATTTGACCGATTGAGCTAACTCTTGGGGTTAAATTATACGTGTTATTGATTGTGAACTAATATACAATTTGTAAAGAATTATGTTTCTCTATCTATGTATTTTGATTAATGCTTGCTAACAATCTTTCTTTGAGATTCATGTCCATTTACTTAGCTGTTATTTTTTTTTGTATCTTTTGCTATTATATTTTTTTTGGTATCTTTTCATAAAGTTGTTCTAACTTGCATTCTATCAGAAGTCCGATACAAATTTCCTTTGTTTCACTTGCTTCATCCAAAACCAAATCTCGAACAAACATTGTGGCAGTTGGGCCCACATACCGGATGGGACTCTTATCCCAAACGGTGTAAGTTATGGCTGGGACTTTATACTAGGGAGATCCCCTTATTGTTGGAAGTGCGTTTCCTCCTGTCCACAATTTTATGTTTTTCTTTAAAGTATGAATATTTTATGTGTTTTTAGTTGACCGGTTTTTTGGTCCGGTTTGTTTGCCAATTTTGATTGGTTCATAGTCCGGGGGGTGTACTGGTTTGATGACTAGTCTGATTTTGATAACATTGGTTGAGATAACACCATCTCACAAAAACCACTCTCAAGATCAAGTGAGATCAATAATCATTAGGGCCATTAAACATTCAAGCATCATAGTGGATCATATCCAATGCTAAAGGCACAATAATACTTCACACATAACTCACCTTCAAATGTCTAACTAGATCAGGACTTGTAAACAAGCTACCTCATTTACATTAGATTTACATTAGTGATGATTAGGTCATTGACCCTATTAGATGTTTCTTGCCCCCAAGGGTAGTAACATGTCTCAAGTTAACCCATCAATCCATATGTGGTTGTGATATGATGATTACAGAGTGAGAAAGACTTTAATGCAGGTGCCACAACCATGTGACCAATTAATAGGGGTCCAACATCCTAAGTGTATAGATGTAAAGTGGGAGCAATGATTGAGGCATGAGTTAGCTCTTTCCTTTGCTTGCTTTTTCCACCCCTTCGGTGTGCCCTTTTCTTTTAATGATTTGTTTTTATTTGGTGCATAACTTAGGAGCCCAAGCTTGCTTTTGTATCTCAATGCCTCTTTAAGATGTAGTGGTTTCTCAATTATCAAGGTTGGGACTTTCAGGAGTTTCTTTATTTAGATGGATCATTAAATGCTATAGAAATTGGGTGATGGGTAATGAGGAGAGTAGAGCTCATGCTAGGCTTTTGCCCATGCGCTAAATAATGTCCCAACCATATTTTTCATTTTACATTTTCTTTCATTGTGGCTATATATGCATTTAATTTTCCTTTAGTTGCATCAACCTCCAAGGCTAAGTTATTGGGCCTTGAGATGTGGATGAAGGGTGCCAATTCCAATGACCAATCTATTAGTGCAAGGAGTGGAGATGGATAAGAGGGAGAGATGGAGAGTGGTATTTATAGATTGTATCAGACATGCGTCCCCGTTAGTGCCTTAGCTGAACCCTTAGGACTTAGAGGAGGTCCCATTGGACTAGAGTCAAAGACTAACCTCTCAAGTCAAGTGTGGGAACTAGAATACAGTTAGGATTTGTTAATCATCTAGTTGCCTTGTGATTCATATTAGTATGCCCATAACACTAAATGAAAACACATGATTGTAAGAATGGGTAAAGTACCTACTGTTAGATGACCCCTTCCTTCACAAAGAAATGATAGATGGGAGAGAGATCTGGTTGGAGCAATAGGTGGAGGATACAGACACAATGTTATATGTTGATCATCATAGGGCCGCTCGTTGGTTGGCTGTCCAAAGAGGAGAAAACTTTTCTCCTAATAAAGTGGGTAACAATCCACTTGTGATCTTCTTACATGGTATTGATTTGTTTTGAGAGATGAACTCTATTTTTCATCAAGATCGATGTAGCTTACTACGTTTGGGAGAGTTTTTATTCTTATTTGGAATAGCTGTATGTTATTTTCATGATCAAGTGTGTTTGTTGTCTCAAGTATTTGAAAAGCTTCAAAATTTTCCTCTATATCTGAAATCAAATCCATGGTGCTCCTAGTATCAATCTTGAAGATTTGAGATAACTATTCCATTTTGGCCAAACTTGTGCGCTATGGAGAAATTCAAACTGTTCCATTGTTTTCATGGAAATGCCTTCTTATGTCTAGAATTTGAAGATTTATGTTTCATCAATCTGGGCATTATTTATTAAATGGGTAAAACGACTTCAAATCACAATGCCTTGTACAATTTAATAACAGGCGATGACAATTATAAATTATCAATATCTTGTGTCATTAATTATTAAATGGGTAAATTATACAGGGCATTAATTATTAGTAATTAATAATTACTAATATAAGACATTAATTATTCAATTATTAATAGTCTTGGCTAGTTGTGGTTTAGGGCAATGTTATTAGAACTGAACCGGTCATCGAATAGGAAAACCTTGTTGATCGGGAACTGGGAAAAATTGGTTTACCAAAAACACATAAAATGTTCATATTTGAAAGAAAAAACAGATATATTCATGTGCATCCATATGAATCCAAACCATTTATACACAAATATGAAAAAGTTCTCATTTATATAGCATGTAATAGTGCATATAACCAAAATAGTACTTAGTGCAAAACATTGCTGAACCAAAAATGTTATAAACATCAAGAAGCAGGCTCTAAAAGGCTTTTATAGTCCAAAAGAACATGATAGATCATACTATTATACTACAACCTAAAATACTACAAGCTACAACTACAACAAATCAATGATCATATCATCAATGATCATCAAAATCATCATCCAATTCCGGATCATCCTCCTCATCCTCATTTGAAGAATGAGTAGCATCCAAGTCTGCAATGGGATTGTGGCTTGATTCCCCTTGCCCTGAAGCTGCTACTGGTGCTTTTGATATATCTGCCTTTGAAGAAAACCCAAAGATCTCTGGGAATTTTTTTTCTTTGAAGTAGCTCAAAACTTTGTCAACCCAACAACTCTCCAAGACTCCAATCAACTCTTCAAATCTGCAAAAAATCTCCCTCAGAACAGCCCTGCAAAAAACTCTTTGAATTCTCTTCAGTGCCTCGAATGAATAGTGTGAGTGAAATAGAGGGGGTGGGGGGCTAGAGTAGCATTAGAAAGTAGGAAAATAAAAAAAAATGTGTTTTTTTTTTTGTTTTGTTCTGTTTATATTCTATGCCCAGGTTGTGTGGCAGGGCCTTGCAGACCTTGTGTAACCAGTGTTCGAACTAGTCTGGATTGGTTCAGTACTGAACTGGTCTTTTCCAGTTCAGAGGGTGGTTCGGACCAGTTTTGCCTCCAAACCGGTCGGATTGACTAGTTCTATTGCAATGTCTCCTCCACATTCATTATCTATTGTTATTAGTTACCAAAGGTTGTTTCCGTACTTGGATACCTCTCTAGCCTTGGAAGCTATGCTCTCGGGGTGTTACCCAAGGGCCAAGGCCTTGTTAGATTAGCTCTTGGCGTCTTGCCAAATAATTGTGTGCCTTTGGTATTGTTCTTGTCCTCAGCGTTGGAGTTCATGCAATTGTATGGCCCTTTATAATCTTGCCATGTGGACTATGGCTCGTGGACATGCAGACTTGTCACCTTAGTAGATTGAAGATATGCTCCCTACCACACAAATAGTGCCAAATCAACACAATGCAATGTGTCAATTCCCATGCTAGTAATGCCTTGGCAGTGACCACATTTTTCTTGTCTAATCAACTCCAACATCTTACCACCTTGGCAGGTTCGTCATTGTTGGCACTTGGATTTTTGAAGATAAGATAAGAATATTAATTTCCATCAAATGAGCACAAAAGTAAGACAACGGGACTGCTGGGTATAATGATGTCAATACAAAGCAAGAGTACTAAGAGGTCTCCCAAATAAAGAACAAGATATAAGTAGAAACAAGAAGTCTATAGGCAAAACATGAGAAAACATGAGAAAATCACAAGACTGAAGTGCATGCCGCTGCAATGGGAGGGAGATGTGCAGAGGGAAAGGTTCTAGGGACAGGGCCATGATCCATGAGATCTACTTCTCCTAACAGTTGAGTTCGGATGAAGAAAACACAAGATATGGTGATACCTTGAGGAAGCACTGTGGGAAAGTCTGGATCATCTCTTGGGCTGCTGCATGGTTGCTATAACTCGCTGCGGACGAGTGATCTGGTTGGGTGACATCTCTGAGGTCTCTGAGGAGGGAGAAAGGCCCCTAAGGTCCACATTGATCCAGAGTTAGAAGTAGTGCTGTCAGCACCCTGTCTCTTAGTGCCCCTAACTGATGGAAGCACCATAAAAAGGAGGTGATTTGCTAAACAGGATCTGGCTTAAGAGGAGGCAGGAGAGTGCGGGTGCGAAACCTAAGGGCCTCCTGCATGTAAAGGACTAGGCATCTCTATTCTGAGTACTGGAGGAAACTGGAAAGGGTCTGGATCCCCCTGAACAGGCAATGAAATCTCCTACAAATCTCATAGTAAATAACCATAACTTTCTGATTTTGAATTTGTTTTTATTGTGTGTGTTTTTGTAGAGTGTGTGTGTGAGTGTGTGTTTGCTCATTCTCTACACCAATGACCATATCCAGTGAGCTCACTGATACAAATCAAATGATTGGTGATTCTCTTTTCCATTATGCATCTCGAGTTTGTTGAACTCCCTCATTTCCTTGTACATAAAGAATAAGATTTAGTGCCAAATAAATAATAGCTTGCTTAGAAGTAATGTAAGGCATAACATTAGTAAATTGAAAGCTACATGCTTCCGCCTTGTATATCTCCCTATTTCATTTTCTTATCTCATTCTATTTGTTACATTATTCCATTGTTTGACAAAAGATGGTATCAGAGCTCATTTGAAGATCTGTAGCAAGCTTCCATTATCGATTGAGATCCTAATTGTGTTGTTGCATGCATCAAAAGATTTCCATGTTTTGCTATTTCTGTGCATTCCTATGTTGAGTGTACTATTCGTTCGGAGTTGCTTTTAGTGGGAAACACTGTTTGTTTCACTCAGAAAGGTTTTTGTGTGCCTAAGATACAACCTTTTGCCAAATATAGAGGTATGAAGTTTTGATTATTCTCTTATTTTATTTTATTTTATTTTTCTTCGGAGTTAATATTTTGGTTTCACTATTTTTATCAGTGTTGTGAAAATCGCGATAAATTCAAATTATCGCGGAATTTTTTTTAATCCAATTTTTATGAAATTATCGCGGTAACAACTGAAAAAATCGCGGGGCTTCGCGGCAGCGAGGTTTTATAATGTTTTTTTTTTATGAGTTCATTTGGACAGTCACGCGCGGAGGGTAGAGGAGAGCTGGGAGACCAAGCTGGAGAGGGTATGAAGCTAATTCCAAGTGCTTAGAGGAGAAAATCAAGAAGAGACCACCGATTTCTCCATAGAAATGGTATGTGGATTATTTTTTTTTTTGTTTTTATTGTTTAAAAACATTGTTTTTGTATTTTTTCATTGTTTTTGGTTGGGTAACTTGGTATGTGCACCATTTTTTTTTGTTTTCATTGTTTTTAAAGATTGTTTTTGTATTTCTTCATTGTTTTTGGTTGGGTAACTTGGTATGACTATGGGAACCAATTTTTTGTTTGTTTGTTTGTTGTTTTCATTGTTTTTAAACATTGTTTATGTTTTTTTCATTGTTTTTGCCATTTGGTTGGGTAACTTGGGTTTGGAATGGTTGGGTAACTTGTGTTTGAACTTTGGAATGGTTGTTTTAGGTTGGGTAACTTGGGTTTTCATTGTACAATGTAAAAATTAAAATTAAAATACTAAATTGTAAATTTGTAACTTGTAATTTTGTAAATACTAAATTGTAATCCTTATTTTCCCATAGGTTCACAACTGCATCGAAACACCATTCAATACTTCAAGTTTGCAACTTCAAAGTTCAAAAACAAACATGCCAAGGAAATTGGATCCTTTCTAGGAATATGGTGAACCTGATGCTCCGAATGATAGACTAAACTTGACTTGCAAGTTGTGTGGTCACCCTATGTCTGGGGGGGTGTACAAGTTGAAGTTTCACCTTGCACAAATCCCTGGAAAAGATGTGGGGCCTTGTACAAATACAACTCTTGAACTCGTCCAAAGAGCCATGAGAGCATTGGAAAATTTAGAGCAGACTAGAGAGGCTAAAGAAGAAATCAAAAGGCAACTAAAAAGGTCCGCTAAAGGAAGTGGCACTGGTTGTATTGCAGCATCAACCAATTTGATAGCTGCCACATCATTTTTTGTTCCTCGAACCACACTTGGTTCACAGCCATCTATCAGTTCAATGCTAAAAATAATTGAGAAAGAACAAGCTGACAAGTTGCTGGCAAAATTTCTCCTCTGGGGTGAAATTCCTTTCAGCATTGTAAGGAATAATCCATTTTTCCAACCTGCTGTTGATGCTATTGCCTGTGTTGGCCCAGGGTACAAAATCCCTTCTTATCATGATTTCAGAGGCTGGATTCTTCAAAATGAAAAGCATGACTGCACCCAAAGATTGGAGGATTTTAGGGCATCATGGGCACAAACAAGATGCACTGTTATGTCAGATGGTTGGACTGACCAAAAGGGGAGAACCCTTATAAACTTCTTGGTTAGTTGTCCCAAGGGGACTATGTTTATCAAATCTGTTGATGCATCTGCACAAATCAAAGATGTAAGAACTTTATGTGATTTGCTAGATGTGTTTATTTTGGAGGTGGGTGCAAAAAATGTTGTCCAAGTCATAACGGACAATGCTGCAAATTATGTTGCTTGCTGGCAGGATGCTTATGGAGAGGCATCCTACTTTATTTTGGACACCTTGTGTTGCACACTGTATTGATTTGATGTTGGAGGGCATAGGGAAAATTCCCTTTGTTAAAGATATTGTTGATTCATCCAAAAGCTTTACAAAATTTATATATAACCATACATCTGTGCTTAGCTTGATGAGAAGATTCACCAACAATAAAGAGTTGGTGCGCCCCGCCATTACACGGTTTGCCACCAGTTTCATATCTCTTCAGTCCCTCTTGAATTCTATGTGGGATGTGAAGAGAATGTTTCTTTCAGAGGAGTGGCGTGCTTTGGCAATGAGCCGCAAACCAGAGGGAGAGGTCGTATGTAGACTAGTTACATACTAGGAAGACTTTTGGGTTGGAGTGCAGGAGGTGTGCGCCGTTATTGAACCTTTGGTAAAGGTTCTTCGTTTGGTTGATGGTGAGAAGCCCGCAATGGGCTATTTGTATGAGGCCATGGGCAGGGCCAAAGAAGCCATTCAGGCCTACTATGATGGTAAGGGAGATGATGGGTTTCAGTGACAATTCCTCTTATGGGGAGTGATTGATGAGCGATGGAACAACACACTCCATCGTCCCATTCATGCTGCTGGGCTTTTCCTGAACCCTGCATTTTCTTACGCTTGCGGGTTTGATTTTGATGCTGAGATCATGGATGGATTCTTATCCTGTGTCTAGAAGATGATGCGATTTCCAGAACAACGTATAGAGATCTCTAAACAAATTGAGACATATAGGATGGCAGGTGGCACATTTGGCTTTGAGATCATTGTCAATGATAGGTCGATTAAAATGTCAGGTATTTTTTAGTTTGTAACTTTGTTTCAAATTTCATTGTCTCTTCAAATTCCATTTTTTTCTTATGTTTATTTAAAATTTTATTTGTAATTTTGTTGTAGATGCATGGTGGAAAATGTATGGTGGCAGGGTACCCCTTCTGCAAAAGCTTTGCCATTCGCATCCTCAGCGAAACATGTAGCTCCTCAGAATGTGAGCGCAACTGGAGTGTATTTGAAAAAATACACCAACAAGAAGCGCAACAGGTTAACACTTAAACATTTAAAATATTGCAATTTTTCCAAATAAATTTTTGAATTCATTAAACAATTATTTTTTTTTATAATTATTAATTATTCTTTATGATCTTTGTACAGGTTGGAGTCCCACGACTATGACATGGTCTATGTCTGCTACATTCTTCGATTGTGGGGAGGCAATTTAGAGGACACTGATGTGGATGCCTCTCATTGGATGGGATTGACACCACTGCTGCATGGAGGGTTGAGGCCGAGAGGCCTCTCATGGAGTCTATTGATGATTGGTTAGTGCAGGATGTAGTGGAGGAGCAGGAGGAGGAGGAGCAGGAGGAACAAGATGAGGAGGTGACACCACTTACCCGGGCTACCCCTGCCACCAGCAGAGGGACGTGGTCTACCTCCTATAGCTCCTACTTCTAGTTCATCAGCTTCTAGAGCACATTAGACTCCACTGCCATCTCCACTAGCATGGGCACCAACATCTACATCTAGAGGGAAAGGGAAAGCTGTGGCATTTTCTCGCAAGAGGGGCAGAGGAAATCAATAGGATTAGACTTTAGTTATTTTCTTCATTTTATTGTATATGACATTATGACATGAAGAGATACATTATTATATTTTTTGTTGATATTTTGAGGCTGAGTTGGGACTCAGAACTCAGGACTTACTATTTAGGACATGATTCAATGTTATGTGTGATTTTAGCACTAGAAATGATCTTAAACATCTTATATATTAGTTCTTTTATCATATTTATGTGTCAATATATTTATTTTATGTTGTCGATGGTTCAGATATTAAAAAAGTTGAAAAAAATGAAAAAAATGAATATTTTTGTACCGAACGATTATTTCTCGATAATTACGATTATTTTCCGATTTTTTCCTCGCGCCGATATTTTCCCGATAACGATTAATGCAACATTATTTCATATCACCCTTTATGCATTAACATAAGATAGAAAAAGCATAGCATGTCAAGTCAAGATTTTGTTTGAGTGATGCGTGCATTTTTAGGAGGGTCATGATAGAGGAGTTCGACAACCAATGTCACTAACATCAAGGTACATAGAGGGATTGACGCTCTTGATTAAATACGAGTTCCATACCCTAATACATGACAAAATCCAATGGAAACATTGCAATCCTGAAATCCTGAAAAACGGATAAGTCTGTTGGATTTTGAATGAAATCTGAAATCCTACTTTCTCCATATGAAATCCAATGAGGTTGGAACCACTCTCAAACATCTTGAGTCATAAACATTACCATGAATCACATACCAATACTAGGGGCATAAGCTTGATCACTAGGCTGCCCCACTCAAAACTTATTTGTCTTTTTGAAAAAAAATTGCATTTGGAATATTACCGCAAAAAAAGTGCAAAAAAGACTAAACGCTCCCGAAAAACCAGGGAGTGTTTTTTTTGCCTGGAGCATGCTCTCGACTAGCTCTCGAGTTGCTCCTGTGTAGAGCGCGAATTGGGAGCGGGGACGTGGGGGGGCACTCCCCTGCAACCCTAGTGCAAACTGAGGACCAGACTGCTGATATTCTAACCAAGTCTCTGACCTCGGACAGCTTTGTAAAATTTAGGGGGCAACTGGTGTAGTTAGTAGAATGACTATTAAGGGAGGGTAATAATGTAATTATTGTCATATTTAATGGTCACTTTTGTATTTTAGAAACTTTCCCTGATTCTTAGTTTAGTTCAGTTTATGATTGTTTCTCTTATAGAGACATTGTTATATAGAAACTTTCCCTGTTTCTCTTATAGAAACATCATTTGTAATTTATTATTTAAGGAGCGTTTCGTCTTCCATTGTTACATATTGAAATACCATTCCAGTTAGAAGAAGAACATCAAACATGAAATCAATGCTGCTAGCATATAGAGGTTTAGATATAGTTAATTAAATAACCAAAATTTAAGCAAGGTTTCTAACTTAATTATGAAGTATCAGGACAAAATCTGAATGATATTCCTGTTAAATACTTATTACAAATTGATCTTAAAATGTTTGGAAATGCAAAGAAATAGAAAGCTTCATACCTGTTGGGCACTTCCTATCTTTCCATTCCTTTGACCACTTCAAAATACTGGAGCTAAATTAATCTCCTTCAGAAAATGTGAAACATTACATAGGACAAAATCCTGGAGACAAGGCAAGCTTCTCTCTCCAACAAGTTAAAATGAGTGAGACGACTCCTTTAATAGGAGAAGAGGGGTGTAAATACCATACAATACAATGTGCTCTGATAATACCATGCGCTCAAACTAGTTGTCTTCTAATCGACTATAATTTACTCACGTGAATGTTGAGAAAAAGGGTACTAAGGAAGTGTTTCCTAGAGCTTTTGCCTTTCTGCCTAGGAAAACACGTAAAAACACCTATTTAGTGAGTGACTTTATGAGTTATTAATGTTATGTGACTTACCTCACTTTATGAGGTACTTTATTAAAGTCACTTTATGTTTTTAAAGGGACTTTACGAGGAAAACGTACAAGGTAAAACTTAAAGTTATAAAGAGACTAGTGAAATCATTAATTAGGGGGAACACATTAAAAAGGGGGTCAAGTGAAGATTTGATCTCCACCATTGATCTATGAGAGCTGAGATCAAAAGGGTTATGGTTTCTCCTCATTATGAGAGACTGAAAAGGAAAAAGGCAAGGAGAGCTCATTCATTCTTAAAGTGTAGAGTTGGAGAAAGAGAAGAGGAGGCTGAGAAAGGAGAGTTTGAGGGCCTGAACTCTGTCAGACATGCCCAAATTTCAGTGGTTAAATTGCTGACTGTGGCACATATTCCTAGGTCTGTAAATTCTGAAAAGAGGTCTAATTTTCAAGGCAGAGAGTGCTGGAAAGTGTGACACGAGTTTCCAGAACAACGGCTTGAAAATCAAGTAAGCTGGCATGCAATTCAAGGGATGAGATAAGTTCGTTGAAGTGATTTAATGCTGTAATAATTTCCTGAGAAAACAAATAATAAAAACTCCTTCTAGACTGGTTTTCCCCTTGTGGGTTTTTCCAAGGTCAAAATTGACCAAAAATCCTAGTGTCTTCTTTGTGTGAATGCTTGTCTCCATTTTCTATAAGCTGAAAAGAAAAAGTGTAGTGGTATTCCTGTAATGTTTCTTTTAAATTTGCATTAAGATTATATATATATATATATCAACATGATGTGGCGCTGTGGGCATTAAATCATATGCAAAGAAACTGAAACAAGGGATGGCTACAGGAAACCTTACTTTTTTTCTACATTGAAAACTCCACAAGAGGAAGGATCTGGTAGTGTATCCAACAAAGTTCTAATCCAACCCTCTAATACTCTTTCATACCCTGCAAATATTAGTGTCTTTCATACCCTGGAAAAGTTTATAAAAGGAGAAAAGAAGTTTCTCAAGTTTCCTCTAGCAACATTCCTGTGGATCCAATCCCTTCTGTAACTCATACAAGAACATTTATCGTGGCTGATAAAACTTGGGTTAAAAATGTCTACAAAGCACGTGATATGATTGGAATAAATGGGCTTCCTCATGATATGCTCAAGAGTATGATAAATGATTGCTTAAATTTTTACGTGACAATATGATTTTAACTGTTGTGCATTCAATTCCCAATGAAAGCAAAGATGTTGTCATGATGTTGTTTCTCTTATTCCTATAAGAGTGGCAAAACATGGCACAATAGCTTACCAGACAAATAGTATCACAAATTAGGATTCTTTCCTTGATGCTTTCATGTAACGCTGGGCTCTTAGGAAAGATGTAAGATTAATGTTCACATAACTTCACGAGAAGAAAAAAGAGGATTGTGAAATGGTTAAAGGGCTTTGATGAAAAGTTCGATAAATTGTTGGGGGATTTTCCTCCTATTCTAAATTCAAATGATGGGATAGTCTTTGAATTCAGGTTTCTGTGATCCATACGTCGAATAGTGAGAAATCTTTAGGCAATAATCACATCAGAAATATTTTGTCGACGTGTTTCAAACCATATAGTGTGGTTGATTGTTAGGACAAGATGGAGAAATCAGATCTTGGCATCAGATAAAATAGAGAGAGAGCAATGTAGATACTAGAGACGATTATATTTAACAATTAGAATATAACAGCTAGTTTTGAATAAAGAAATATTGTTTATTAATAAAGAATATTTTAGAATGCTAAATCTGATTGATAGAATAAAACAGTTTTTTGAAAAACGAAATAATGTTTTAATATAAAAAGTCAAAAACTAACAACACAAATATTTAAAATAAAAATAAAAATAAATAAAAATAAAACTAAAGTAATTATGATCTTTTGGTGAAACTTAAAGGATCAGAGGAATAAATTCAATTAATAAAAAAGAATGAGTAAATCAACATCAAGACTAAAATAATATAATAAATAATAATAATAATAATATATAAAAATAATAAAAACAAACAATATAAATTTGGATTATAATAAATATATGTGAAAAAAATTAAAAATATTATATAATAATAAATAAATAAATAATAATAATACTAATAAAATAAAGTTAAAAATAATGCAAAATAAATAAAAATAAAAACCTTAGGAAGGTAGGGCAGGGATCCAACCACTGGTAATTTTCCAGCCATCGTCTATCTTTAGATGACTTGGCCTCCCTAAACTTGTGGTGATGGAAATGACCAATCCTAGCCCTCCCATGTTTGATGTCGGATGTGTCCTCATGAATCCTTTGATTTATTGAGTGGCCAGTGTCACCAATGTAGGGTGTCCCACAAGAACATGGGAGACAAACACCTTTCATATTCTTAGGGTCCACCAGGTCATTCATTGATCTTAGGGAGCTGCGAATGGTGTTTAGGGGCCTAAAGGTTGAGGGAATCTTATGCTTCATGAGAAGAAAAAAGAAGATTGTGAAATGGCTAAAGGGATTTGATGAAAAGTTCGATAAATTATTTGGGGATTTTCCTCTTATTCTAAATTCAAATGATGGGATAGTCTTCGAATTCAGGTTTCTGTGATCCATACTTCGAATATTGAGAAATCTCTAGGCAATAATCATCACATCAAAAATATTTTGTCGACGCATTTCAAACGATATAGTGTGGTTCATCGTCAGGACAAGATGGAGAAATCAGATCTTGGCATCAGATTAAATAGAGAGAGCAATGTAGAGACAATTAATTTTAACGATTAGAATATAACAACTAGTTTTGAATAAAGAAATATTGTTTATTAATAAAGAATATGTTAGAATGTTAAATCTGGTTGTTAGAATAAAACAATTTTTTGAAAAAAGAAATAATATTTTAGTATAAAAAGTCAAGAACTAACAACACAAATCTTTAAAATAAAAATAAAACTAAAGTAATTGTTATCTTTTGGTCAAACTTAAAGAATCAGAGGAATAAATTCAATTAATAAAAAAGATGAGTAAATCAACATCAAGACCAAAATTAATAATAATAATAATAATAATAAAAGCAAACAATATAAATTTGGAATTTAAATAAATATATGTGATTTAATATATATATATATATATATATATATATATATATATGTAATAATAATAAATAAATAAAATAAATAATAATTCTAATAAAAACCTTAGGAAGATAGGGCAGGGATGCAACAACTGCTAATTTTCCAGCCATCATCTCTCTTCAGATGACTTGGCCTCCCTAAACTCGCGGTGATGGAAATGACCAATCCCAGCAATGACCTAGGCCTCTTCATGTAGATGTGATTTTTAGTCTTTTCTGCATGTTTTGCCAGGCTTGAAGAGCGAGTCCTCCCATATTTGATGTCGGCTGTGTGCTCATGAATCCTTTGATTTATTGAGTGGCCAGTCTCACCAATGTAGGGTGTCCCACAAAAACATGGGATGGCATAAACATCTTTCATATTCTTAGGGTCCATTGGGTCCTTCATTGATCTTAGGGAGCCCCGAATGGTGTTTAGGGGCCTAAAGTTTGAGGGAATCTTATGCTTCCTTAGGATCCTCACAATCTTGTCAGTGGTCCCTTAGATAAATGGGAGAGGCATCCCTGAAAATCGATCTTTGGGGTTTTTTAATAATCTTAGGACCTTTGACAACTTTAAGTCACTAATGCCTACTATATCCATTATTATTAAAAACATTAAGGAGATGGGTTTTCTCATCATTAAGGTGGTTTTCATTAGAAACTCTTAATGCTCGAGTAGTTAAGGTGTTGAGAACACCCATCTTTTGAGCAGGGAAATGATGGGATTTAGCATGAAGATATTGCTTTGAGTTTTCGACGTGGTCTCCCTCTACACTAATATCCCTATTAACGAGGCCATTGAGGTCATCAAGCGCATTACGATCCTGATATGGTTAAATTAGTTGAAATCTGTCTTACCTCTACTTTCGTTAGTTTCGATGGGGAATTCTATGTAGAAACTTTTGGTGTTGCAATGGGTTCCCCCCTTTCCCCTGTAGTGGCTAATTTGTTCATGTGGGACTTTGAATCTAAGGCCTTTGCTCAACTCAATTCGAAACAAAACTATGGAAGAGGTTTGTGGATGACACCTGTGTCATCTGGTCTCATGGTCGGGAAAAGTTGGAATTTTTTTCTAACATCTTAACAATCAATCTAGCTCCATAGAGTTCACTATGGAATGTGAAATCAATGGGAGCTTGCCTTTCCTCGACGTCTTTATTTCAAATAAGGATGATGGTTCTTTCTCACACCAGGTATTTCGTAAGAAAACTCACACGTAGCAATATCTTCATGCTAAATCCCATCATTTCCCTGCTCAAAATTTGGGTGTTCTCACCACCTTAGCTACTTGGGTGTTAAGAGTTTATGATGAAAACCACCTTAATGATGAGAAAACCCATCTCCTTAATATTTTTAATATAATGGATATAGTAGGCAACAATGTCTTAAAGCTGTCGAAGGGCCAAAGATTATACAAGAACCCAAGGATTGGTTTTCAGGGGTGTATTTCCTATTCATGAAAGGGACCACTGACAAGATTGCAAGGATCCTGAGGAAGAATAAGGTTCCCTCAACCATTAGGCCCTTAAATACCATTCAAAGCTCCCTAAGATCAAGGAAAGACCTGTGGACCCTAAGAATATGAAAAGTATTTATATCATCCCATGTTCTTGTGGGGTACCCTACATTGGTGACATTGACCGCTCAATAAATCAAAGGATTCATGAGCACGCATCAGAGATCAAACATGGGAGGAGCCGCTCCTCAGCTCTAGCAGAACACATGGAAAATACTAACACCGTATCTGCGTTGAAAAAGCCTAGGTCATTGCTAGGATTTGTCATTTTCATCACCGCAAGTTTAGCGATGCCATAGAAATTGAAGGGGGGTCAAGTGATCTGAATAGGGACAATGAATGAAAAATTAGCAGTTGTTGGGTCCCTGCCTTGTCTTCCTAAGGTTTTTATTTTTATTTATTTTGTATTATTATTATTATTATTTTTTATTATTTTTTTTACACACATTTATTATAATTCCAAATTTATATTGTTTAGTTTTTATTTTTATTTTTATTATTATTAATAATTTTGTGTGTTGACCTTGATTTCTTTTTATTATTTACATTTATTCCTTTGATTCTTTAAGTTTGACCAAAGGATAATAATTACTTTAGTTTTATTTTTATTTTATTTTAAATATTTTTATTGTTAGCATTTAACTTATTATATTAAAATATTATTTCTTTATTAAAAAACTGTTTTATTCTAATAGTCAGATTTAAAATTCTAAAATATTTTTTATTAACGAAAAATGTTTCTCTATTCAAAACTAGCTGTATATTCTAACCATTAAAACTAATTGTCTGTACATTGCTCTCTATTTAATTTGATGTCAAGATCTGATTTCTCCATCTTGTCCTAACGATGATCCACACTAGATGGTTCAAAATGCGTCGACAAAGTATTTTTGATGTGATTATTGTTGAAAGATTTCTTAGTATTCACGAGATAATCTTGTTACATCATACAAATGCCTTTGAAGGGCAATTTCTTATCAAGATATAAATACCCTTCTTCTAGGAAGACAAAAAAGTAGGCAAGTAAAATTGAGGAAAATTCCCGACTAGTTTGAAACCTGTTTTGCCTATCTAGTTGGACAATTTTACTCTGCATGGCTAGCTTTTGTTGTTGGAGCACTTCATTCTGTTTTGAAAAGTTTGCCTCCATTCTTTTCATTATGTCGGCCAAGAACTACATCATTTCCTTGGAGGATTCCTAGTTGTGACACTTCCCTTTTCTAATTTAGACTCAGATGAAGGGACACTTACATATTCTCTTGCCAACTGTAAGGTAGTGGGGGATTTACTACTTAACGAGAAACGAAATGGCCTTTCAAGGGCATTTTTTTGGTTTTGGATTAGGGGTAAAAGCCAAGAACTACATCATTTCCTTGGAGGATTCCTAGTCGTGACACTTCCCTTTTCTAATTTAGACTTAGATGAAGGGACACTTGCATATTCTCTTTCCAACTGTAAGGTAGTGGGGGATTTACTACTTAACAAGAAACCAAGTGGCCTTTCAAGGGCATTTTTTTGGTTTCGGATTAGGGGTAAAATCTCTCAAAAATTTATTGAACAGCTCATCAAAGTCTGTAGCCATTTCACTATCCTTTTTTTTCATCTCATGAAGTTGTGTGAGCATCAATCTTGCATATTTCCTAACATTCCACCTTTTCATGAATACATCATGGAAAGCATCCCATTTTGTGTTACAATTATTTTGGCGCTAAAGACAACATCTTCACTTTCATTGGGCGTTGAATGCCCACCAATAGTTGTATGAATTTTGATGCATGTTGCTTGCTGAAATTACATTGTTAATTGAGAATATAGGCAAACCATTTGTCATACTTGTCAAGCATAGCATGAGGAAACCCATTATTCCAGTCATAGCAAGTGGATGGTAAACATTTTTAATGCAAGGTTTATCACCCAAGATGACTGATCTTGTTTGAGTTGAATAAAGGATTGGATTCATGAGAATTTTGCTAGAGGAAGCTTGAGAAACATCTTTACTTTCTCCTGTGAGCTTTTAGTTGTATTTATTTTTCTTTCTTAACGTTCATTCTAAATTTTAGATATTTTTATTAATTTTTCTTTCTATTTTTAATTTTAATTTTATTTTTAAGGATATATGCATTTATATAAATTATTAATTAATTATGAAGTTAATTTTCTGACTGTTTTTATGTAATTAAATTTGACTTTCTAATGTATTAATTTGATTTTTCCCTTGAACTTTCTGGAGCATCTCCACATTATTTATTTCTCTTGTTATATATGGTCCTCCATCTATGTCCTGATCATGAGCCACAATGGATGGTTCGAAACATCGACCCTAGGAACTTTGATGTGATTGATCCAAAAGAGCCATTTATCCTTTCATTGATGTTCTTAATCATTTGTATATGACGCAACATCAAGCTACCATTGGAGTTTGGGGTCTTTATCTTTATAAGTTTCTTTCATCCTTGAGTTAGTTGGGTTAAGCATTCTAGGCAACTTTTTTCCCTTAATTGGTGATAGGCTTAGGATTAGTACAATGATTCTCCTATTGGTTTGAACAAATTCAGGCTTAGGATTAGTACAATAATTCTCTTGTTGGTTTGAGAAAATTAAGGCTTAGGATTAGTACAATGATTCTCTTGTTGGTTTGAAAAAAATTCAAGCTTAAATAGTGTAGTGAGTCACCATCTAACAGGTAGTGACCAACTGCTTCTTTAGCCCTCCCCCCCACCTTTGTGTGAGGTTAGTTTTTTGTTATAGGGAGTGTTTGAGAGAACACCCATTATTGATAAACTTTGTAACAATGCCTGCGACTTTGTGTAAATGTTTCAGGGATTAAGAGTTGATCGGAAAACGTATGTAACTTTTAAATATCTTGCAACTTTGATTATATTGAAGATTCCAAATTAGGAATAAGGAGCAAAGCCCAAGTGAAATAACATTGGTACGCATTGTTAAATTTGTGGTTGAGATGGCCACTTAGGTTGATTTTGATGGAGGAAGAAGCAAGTGCTAAAGCAAATATGAAGCGTCTTGGTATCAAACTTAGATTATATAATTTGTAAAGGTCATGTGATTTCAGTTTGTGCTTTTAGCATCCTTGTTAAAACTTCTATAGATGATTAGATTTTAAATTCAAGGACATCTCACAATATGGATAAGGATAAAAGCCATATTTCTTGCACTTGATGAATGTAAAACCAAATTTATAATTGTTTGTGATGATAAGCACTTAGGAGTTGAAGGTTCATGGACCATTTGTTAGATGTGGCGTTTTTAACCATGTATTTTGTGTTTCTATGCTATCCTACAATCTTCTCTCCACATATTAGACAACTGATTTTGGTGCCAACAAAACTATAGATTTATTGCAGTACAACTTTATAAAACATCCATATGGTCCTCAACATTTGATAGCTTAAGGAAATGCCATTGTTTTGTATGTTGACAATCTCATTTCATGAACCATGTGAAGTCCAATCTTAGGAATCATTTTGAGATGACAAACTTAGGACACTCACATTATTTTCTTCGTCGTTAAGTTTTGTAGATGGAGAGAGGGATTTGCCTTTCACAACCTAGTGTGCATTGGATTTGTTTCACAAACCCAAAGTTTAGCTATTTGCCAACTTTTCCACACCTTAGGGGGATGCCACATTCTCTTGACAATATGATGCTTGTAATATATATAAATATTATATTTTAAAATATTAAATACTATAGTTTAAATTATTATATATATATGTGTGTGTGTGTGTGTACATATATATATATATATATATTTTTGAATTTAAACTGTATTGCCTCAAAATGTCTTCATACAACAACAAAATATATCATTGTTCATCCTATGTCCGGTCACAGTCTGCCTCAGGGGAAACCATATTTGTTAACCATTGTTTTAAAAAATAGTCAAGCTGGCTCGGATTCGGCTGAGCCGGCCGAGCCATACCCCTGGACGGTCCGACTCGACAGGAAAACCGGTTCGGTGGCCGATTTGTTACCGAATCAGCCGAGCTTGTCAACTTACCGAACCCGCCGACTCGGCCGAGTCTGTGTTAAACCGACTGAACTAGCCAATGACGGCCAAAGACACCCAACGACTTGTTTTGGAGGGAAAATTGGACTGCAAACAAAATTATAATTTGGCTTTAGGCTTTCTTTAAGGCCATCTACCTCTCCCAAGTCTATAAAAGCCACCCAACCCCCTCACATTTCCTCATAGCTATCTCATGGCATTTGTGTGAGAATTTGTGAGGAGTTTGTGAAGAGTTGTGGAGTTTGTTTTTGGAGCAGCAGTGAGGAGTCTTGGGCAATCATTGGAGCAGCGGTGAGGAGCTTCTTGAGTAGCCATTGGAACAACATTGAGGAGGCGGTTTGTGCCTAGGGGTATTTTTTTTCACTTCTAAAATCTGTTTTTGTTTTTTTTTTGTGCAAATCTCGAAATTGAAAAGAGTAATTTTTGTAAAAGAAATGACATTGAAGCATTTTTTTGTTTTGTTTCATTTTCAGATTTTTTTCTTTCATTGATTGCCAAGTCCAAATATCAAAAAATGGCTCCTAAAATGAAAGCTACTACTTGGGCCTATGCTGAAATGATTGATAGTAAAATGCATTGCAAATTTTGTCATAGAAAAATTAAGGGAGGTGGAGGGCGCATTCATAGGCTGAAACAACACTTGGCTGGTGTTAGAGGCCAAATTGCTCCATGTGAAGCACCATCAGAACAAATTGGGGAGATTAGGAAGGGGTTGCTAGATAAATTTGAGACGTTTGAGGAAGAAAAAGTTAGGCAAAAAAAATATAGGCTGAAATTGGGAGGAAGAGTATAAAACACATGATGGCTACCAACCCCAATTTTGATTATGAGGGCTCTTCATCCATCCCTTGCATTGATGCATCCAACCCCTTTCGCTATGTTCCTCCCTCTTTGGAGTCTATTCAAAAAAAAGGGTAAGGGTAAAATGAAAAAGAAGGGTGATATCATAAGTTATTTAACACCCCGCTCTCCCTGTGATAGTGCACATGGTCCTCAAGCTATTAGAGGTCAAATGCAAGCCACTTTAGATGACTATTGGAAGAAAGAATTGAGAGAGACTATCCGTGATTGCATAGCTAGATGGTGGTATGATGCTGATATCCCCTTCAATGCTTTTCGTTCACCATATTATGAACCTATGTCTGATGCCATATTTGCTGCTAGAAAGGGCTTCAAAGGCCCTACTATGCATGAGTTAAGGGGATCTCTTTTGCAAAAAAAAGTTTCCTCTGATGAATATTTGAAAGATCTCAAAAGCTCATGGGCAACAACAGGATGTACCATCATGTCAGATGGATGGACTGATCAAAAGAATCGTACCATTATAAACTTTCTTATATTTTGCCCATAGGGAATCATGTTTCTAAAAGAAGTTGATGCATCTGATAGGGTGAAAGATGCACACTTGTTGTTTAAGCTTTTGGATGAGGTTGTTGAAGAAGTGGGGGTGACTAATGTTGTTCAAATCATCACATATAATGCCTCTAAATATGTTCTCGCTGGTAAAATGTTAGAGGAAAAACACAAAACCATATTTTGGACCCCATGTGTTGCATATTGCATTAGACCTCTTGCTTGAGGATATTGGCAAAATCGATTGGGTCAAGAACATTGTAGAGTATTCCAAAAACATAACAAAATATATCTACAATCACTCATGGGTTTTGTGCCTAGTGAGGAAACACACAGGGGACATGGATATTACTAGGCTTGCCATCACTAGATTTGCAACTCATTTTTGACATTGCAATCTATGCTTTCCCAACATAGAAATTTGCAGAGGGTGTTTTGCAATGAATGGAATCATGTTTCTAAAAGAAGTTGATGCATCTGATAGGGTGAAAGATGCACACTTGTTGTTTAAGCTTTTGGATGAGGTTGTTGAAGAAGTGGGGGTGACTAATGTTGTTCAAATCATCACATATAATGCCTCTAAATATGTTCTTGCTGGTAAAATGTTAGAGGAAAAACACAAAACCATATTTTGGACCCCATGTGTTGCATATTGCATAGACCTCTTGCTTGAGGATATTGGCAAAATCAATTGGGTCAAGAACATTGTAGAGTATGCCAAAAACATAACAAAATATATCTACAATCACTCATGGATTTTGTGCCTAGTGAGGAAATACACAGGGGACATGGATATTACTAGGCTTGCCATCACTAGATTTGCAACTCATTTTTTGACATTGCAATCTATGCTTTCCCAACATAGAAATTTGCAGAGGGTGTTTTGCAATGATGAATGGAATGAATGTCAATGGTCTCACAAACAAGATGACAAAGATGTGAGAAAGAAAGTTAATGAAGAAATGTTTTGGGAAAAGGTAGCAGAGATTGTGAAGGTTGCTGAGCCACTGGTTAAGGTGTTGCGGTTGGTGGATGGGGAAAGATTGGCTATGGGCTTCATTTATGAGGTTATGGATCAAGCAAAGGAGCAAATAAAGGCAGTATACAAGGATAGAGTGGCTAAGTATGGGCTCGTTTGGGAAATCATTGATCAAAGATGGAACAATCAACTCCATCGCCCTATACATGCAGTTGGGTTTTTTCTTATCCCAAGGTATCATTATAAAGCTTTGGAGGTAGAAGCTTTGACTAGGGAGGTTAGAGGTGGATTGATTGACTGCATTGTTCGCATGGTCCCTAAGGAGAGTGATCAGATGGAGATACACCGACAAATCACTTGTTTCAGAGAGCCACAAGTACCTTTGGCAAGAACTTAGTAAGGATTGCAAGGGAAGCAAATGAGCCAGGTAAACAAAAATTCAATTTTCAATTTTTTTTTTTTTTTTAAATTGTTTATAATTTGAAAGTTGGATATAATTTGTTGAGGTAACTCATTACACAACTATAATTTTTGCAGCACAATGGTGGGAGGCTTTTGGTAGCCATTGGCCTTAATTGTAGAAGTTTGCAATCCATATTTTGAGTCAAACTTGTAGTGCTACTGGGTGTGAGTGTAATTGGTCTGTCTTTGAGAGGATTCACACGAAGAAGAGAAACCGTTTGGAACAAAAGTGGTTAAATCAGTGTTCCACGGGGTCTCGTCCCCCACTCTGGGGGTCAAGTTTCCTAGCTCCCTCGCGCTTCGGGGACTTGGGGATGGGAGGGGGTCGTTTCCCCACGCTCTCAAAAAATAGGGTACGCGAGGAAACTTGAAAGGGTTGTTTCCTCCATTTTTGGGATTGTTTCCTAGGCGAAAGGGGTCTTAAGGGGGTCTTGAACAGTCATTTCCCAAGAAAAATTCGCAAATTTTTCTTATGAAACAAAATAATTGTAATTTTTAATATTTGTTGACTGATTAGGAAGGGTTTACGTTATGTTCATTTCACATTTCATTTTTTGTTTGGTCCATTGAACTAAACACTGCTGCCATCGCCAAATAGCCTTATGTCAGCTCCTTAGTTGAATGGAACATTGCCGCCATCGCCAAGCAACCTTCTGTTTGCTCCTTCATTGAACAAATTACCTTGAGCAATTATGCTCATTTATCTTTTGATATGTTCTTATGTTATTTTGATTCTATAAAACTAAAAAATTTGACTCTTGATGTATCAGACTTTGACATTTATAATTTTATTTCAATATTCAGTGTTCAATGTTCGTAGTTGGAAGTGGAACATCAATATGGTTTAAAGTTTAAAGTTTAAAAGTTTAAACATCTATAATTTTATCATTTATTTTCATTGTGCATTGTTAGTAAGTTAGTAGACTAGTAGTTACACTATACAGTGACAAACTTACATGTATGATGTATGATTATAATTTATATGATAATGATATCAATGATCATGCTTTTCGTTTTAAATTTGTTTCAGTTATATGATTCATCGATTTATATTTTATACTTATAAGTTTTTAAGATCCCAGACGTCCCCTTACGTTTCCTATAATTTGGTGGGGAGCTTCTGCATAGGCCGCTCCTACATATCCCTACTCCCTCGCCTCCTCGTCCCGGAAACTTGGTGGAACATTGGGTTAAATGATCTAGTCTATGTCCAATACAACCTCCAATTAAGACACAACCAATTGCTGAACAAAAGACTTGATACAAATCCTATTGTGTTGGAAGATATTGATCCAACATCAGATTGGGTAGTGGAGAGTCATCCAACAGAGTTTGATTCTGATGAGGATATTGGTCTTGATTTGGATTTACAAATGGAGGCATTAGTTGAACATAATGTTCAGTTGAATGCAGATCCACTTGTACTAGGCCCAACCCCAAGTCCTCCAATTGCGGGCACTTCCTCTACTAGCCACGACAGAAGCACATATCTTGTTTATCTCAGCGTGCAATTGTTGCTCCTGCTAGTGCTACTACTTCTACAGTTCCCGTTGGAGATGGTGATGAGGAGGAGGAGGAGAAGGAGCCATGGGTTTCTTTGTCTGACTCTGATTCAGAGTCTGAGCCAGATGATGTTGGATTCTCTAGCAGTAGCCAGTAGTACTGGTGACCACTGATGTTTTACAATTTACTTTTGTTGTAGAGGCCATTTAGAGCCTCCTTGGTTGTGTTTTTTGTTTTGATCTCTATATCATATATGTATTGGAGAGTGCACTGGGTGTCATTTTGATATAATGGATATATTCTGTTGGGTGTGGAGCATGATTATCATCTTAATTTAGAGGTCTTTGTTTCAGCCGGATGTATACCCCAGGAATATTGTACACCTCTCCACGCGGGGGGGTGCAGGGGGGGCTTCTCCCCCCTGCGGGGGTTCGGGGGGCCCATCCCCCCCGGCTGGGGGTCTGGGGCTAGTGGTCCCCGGTAGGGGATTCGGGGCAGTGCCCCGAGCTAAAACAGATGTAAAATTGCCTTGTAAAAGTATAGTAATTTCTAGTCAATCTGGGCTGTTCATTAGGCAGATGATCTGACGGTAGAATTTATGTTTAGTTTAGGGTTTTTTTGCACTAGAAGGCAACCCCTCTCTTATGAGGGTACTGTATTGACGTTGTGGAATATATGTGTATTCTCAGAGTGAGAAACAGAGAGGTGAGACTATGAGAGAAAACATAGGATATTACAACGGATTTGCGGTAGGTTGTGTCTCTTCATTTTGCTGGATATAAAAAGGAAGGACTCGCTGTTCGGGGTGGACGTAGCCCAAACTGGGTGAACCACGTATATCTGTGTCTCTCTGGTTTTATGTGTTTGTGTTTTTCCGCATATTATATGTCTTGCATTTCTTTGTCATAAGTAATATTTTTCTAACATATTCATGAGCTTACTTTGATCAAATGTTGTCTTCTCTCTATATTCTAATGCTTTGTGTTTGGAAACATGAATGAAAATCTTTAAAAATATGTTTTTCATAAAAAATAAATATTTATTGTATTTTCTACAACGACTGAGTCATTGAAATCAAACCGGCCGAGTCGATACCGAGTTGGAGTCGGAGTTGGAGCCGACCCTCGGCGGGTTCCGAACCCGATTCGGAGTTCTAAAACGTTGTTATAAACCATGTACAAGACTTTGGATAATGAAAAATGATAACAACTATCACTATGAAATTTATGACAATTAACATAGACTAGATTACGGAAAACAAAAAAGCCATTGCCAAGTGGCTAAACATACATCAAGAGTCAGATGAAGTAAGTGGGGACGGATCTTGAGAGTTGGTTCCAACTGGTGTAGGAGGTTTCAGATCACATTGTAGATGGCTTTCTAGGTGAGTAAGCTGAGTGTCCAAGCGAGCAAGATAGGAGCGCTGGTAATGTTGCACATGCTTGATTTCATTTAGAGGAGATTTATATCATTGCGATCTTCATGTTTCTCCATCAGGACCCTGTCCAAGAGTGTATCTTCATTTGCTAATGAAGGGTGATGTAGTTCAAGTATTGGCTCTCTCTTCCCTTTGTGTGTCTAGGGTTAGGAACCCAATTGGCTACCTCAACTTGATTTTAAGTTAGAGTAGGCTTATTGGTCACTGTGGTCAAGGCTTCAAGTTGGCAGAATTCCTCTTGAGTTTTTGGAGCAGTGGTAGAGTGGAAAATGGTTGTGACATGTTGGGCTTGGGTTTGGGCTCGCAGTTGGCCTTGAGGACACCTGACCCCAAACCCTTGGCGACAACACATTCGTTGTTGGGGTATATTGCACCATATAACCAAGGGCCAGGATATAATTCGGCCCAAAACACCCAAAAACTCGAAGATATGAGAAAACAGAATAAAAGAAGCCTAGGGAGGCTCAAATGGCCAGAGATGTTTGTGACAACTTGTAATGGAAAGCAACTTTTGTGGAGGGGAGTAGTAAAATACTCTTGGCAGGGTCCAACAACCACTAACATGCAACAACATCCAAACCACAACTCACTGCTACTAAGCTCAGAGCACTACAAGCCAGCGCCCACCAAATAGAAGCAAAGCTAGTGAGGAAGTTGTCAAAAACAAAGAGATTTGTCATAGAGAGAATAAGCCAATGTTGGCTGACCCACCAGACTTAAACTTATGTAGTCGTGAGAGCTAGTTGAAGGCTAACGTCGCCCACTCCTGTAACGTTTGTCGCCATGGTTGCCGTCAACACCCTAGGTGATGCCTCTACTACTTTCCTTAGGCTTTTCCCCTCGCTAATGCTCAACGTCCAGTGTATGAGCTGGAGAACATGGAACCTTGAAGCTATGTCTCCCAAAATTCTGGTGCATATTGAGCCATGGCCATGGAAAAAGGTTGTTGCTCGTACTGGAGAGGAAATCCACAATTTACACCACAACCTTGAGTCTTCACTGCTAAGTGTAAGCCCCTCATTAATTGTCATCCAAAGGAATTGTCCCACCTGTAGTGGAGGTATAACTTAGGCACAACAGAAAAGCCGGAGAGCAAGGTCTCTCATCTGGGAGTGCTCGAGCAAAGAGAAGTTTGTCATAAGATTGAAAGGTGGCAATAGTTGTTTTGCATGCATGTTGCATGGGATGGGTTGGCCACGCCACCCCCTAACCCCCTCCCACCTCTTAAACGCGATGGGAGGCGGTGGGGTGGCGAGCTTCCGCCTCGCTTTCAACATCTAGAATTCTAACACCTCGATTGGGGAAAATTATGATATATATTATATTCTATATATAGTTAATAACTATATATTATATATTATCATATGTTAAAAACTTTAAAATTAAATATTAATCATAACCTCTTAACCTTGATGTTTAACCTTGATCGATTATAAAAAAAATTAAAATTGAAACACTTTTTGCTCACCTGAAATTTGTGATCTCATTGTTATCGACAATTGTGGATTGTTGCTATGTGATTTCCTTGTTGCCGACGATTGTGGATTGTTTCTATGCTTTAGAAATGGTTGTGCTCTTACGCCCAAACGATGCTATCATCATTCTCACACTTGTACACAAGGCTGTTGTCACCCTTGCCCTTGTACACAATAGTCACTTCACCCTTGCCCTTGTACACAGTGGTTGTGTTGTCGAGTGTAATGTCCCCAATGGATTAATTGCCTACGAGAGGATGGAATAACCTATCCAATTTTTGGGGCAACATTGGGTAGACGTTTGCTCAGTAGGGGCAAAAATACCAAATTTGGGGGTTGTAATTACAACCCCTCAAATTAGATGAAACCCCACGGAGAAATCTATAAATAAAGGAGAGTTAGAGTTCATTTAGGATCATCAATTAGGATTTGATATCTTTGTTTTTGTAAGTTTGAGGCTCTGAGGGTTTAAGATCCCTTCTCTTTGATTAGCTTCAGTGGAGGTGATCCCACCCTATCCATTCACTTGTCTAGTTTAGGTGGAGTTGATCCCACCCTACCTAGACACCCTTCTTGTTCTGGTATAATTCTTGGAAGTAGTTCTCGTTTGACGAAATTGAAGATTTTATCTTGTCTTGGCACAATGCATTCTTTGGAGTAGCTTGGTCAGTCTAGTTTGGAAGAAGAAAATCTATGCTACAATTTTTTTGAGCCACTATATTCCCTGAAGGCTTAGGAGGCATCTAGGGAAAACAAAAGCTAGCGTTGAAGCTATTTTTCCGTGGTTTATATAACCACCCCCGTAATTAAGTTAGCGAGTGGAAGGTTTCGTTAGAGGTTTACTAAGGCATCACAACCCATTTCAGAAGTTGCAAAGGACCTTTCTGAGGCGCCACATTCAACATTGTGAACAATTGGACCCCCATTCCAATCCAAGAACCACCCTACAAAACTCTGGTCCAAGAATATATGTAATTTGCCACTGATCTGTGTGTGACTTTGAAGGTAGATTTGATCGGCACACTGGATCGTAAGTTTTCATTTGTGGTTACTCCAACACAGTGAAGTCTGAATGTTGAAGGAAAAGTAGGGTTTATTTGTGGCAACAAGTCTAGACCCTATTTCAGTTAGCAAAGCCTATTCCGCCCTTGGTCTTGCCACCTAGGGTCGGTTACGCAGAAATGATTTCCCTGTCTAGGGTTGACGTGATGGTTTGGACACAAGGTTCAACTTAGAACAAATCTATGCTATGTTGTATCCACAATGAATTGTTACAGTGCACTATGTTGTTGCCAGATCTTAGATAGGTAGTTACAAATAACATAGTCATAGTAGAAGTAATTGAAGAATTGGTTACTAATCTTGAAATCAAGATGATATTTAATGGATGAAGGAATCCATTGTTTTGCTGTTGAAGGAGTCATATAGCTGCTAGAAATATCTATCACTGTGGAAATCATGTGCTATTTCTATGTTGCCTATTGCTGAATCAATGAATGTCGCTATTGTCAAATTGTAACCCTAGTCAAGCATATGATCCTAAGGGCAGAAATTACCCTAAGACATTATAGTTGTATTAGAGTTGTGCATCCTGTGAATTTGTGAGTGTATGAGCATTATATGCTTTCAGGGGATAAAAATAACATTACAATATGAAAGAAAATAATTAACCATATTACAACCATGGGGGATGTGGAAGAACGAAGACTGAATATCGATAATTTGTTACATGTGCTAATTCATGGGCAAACAAAAAATAAGTTAATAACTAATATGATAATACAAGGTCATCAATAGGGATAAAAACAAATGACATAGCTCATATAGACCATAAACAATCTTGGTAATAATATGACAAATGGTTTGAATGTTGGTAACAAGACTAGTACTGAAGTGAACAACAACCATGATCTTGGTTCCATTAATACTTTTGCACAGTCTAACACTAGGGCAACCAATGGAAATAACCATAGACGCTTCCTTTATTTTTGGACAATAAGTCAACCGCAATCCAAGGAGCAACAAAAGATGTACTCCTTTTTTTGGATATTCAGCTAGCCGCAACCCAAGGAGCAGCAAAACATGATTGTTAAAATTTGCAACTAGGGTCAAACTCCATGTGGATCACCTTATTTATGGCTTTTGATATTTTTCCTAGATGCCTCTCATTGAGAGGTGTAGGATTGATCTAAAGATCATCCAATTCCGATAAGTATTTATGGATATATGAATTTATTTTGATTATGGACAAATTGTCAAGGTCGGCCAACAAACTTATGTAGGCTTAGAAGCCCAATAGTCATGTCTATACAACCTCAACGTTTGCATATAAATACAAGGAGCATTCTCCTCATTTGGACAATTCAATTCACTCATCTTCTCTCTTTCTCTCCTACGCATAAAAGGAGCCTCTCTCTCTCTCTCACACTTGTGGCTGAAAGGAAGACGTCCTAGGGCAAAGAAGATGCAAAAAGGAGGACGCTAGGGCAGTAGGTCATCTCTTTGACTAGTTTTGAACAAGTGTTGGCCTTCCAGAAGTGCGAATTGGGTGTGGTTGCCTCTCCTAAGCAGACCACAATTTTTGGCACAAAAATCGAGGTGATCTGACCTCTGGTTTGACTGGTGTTGACTGCACTAGTTTAGGGCTGCAAGTTGATTTCAAAAATCTGCAAATTGACTAAACTTTTGGTGCTGTTCAAAGGCTGTTTCTTCAGGCTGTTCGAGGACAAGTTGACCGGAAATTGATCAAGTATTTTAGAAGTCAATTTCAGCTAGTTTGACCAAGTTTGACTTTGCTGCTGTTGATACAAAATCACAAAATTCAGATTTTGTACTATTTCTCTATGCTGAACTATTGAAGATAAAAGAAGATTTGATCAAAGGGTTTCCCCGCATTAGGGTTTGTCCTTGGCTAGCTGCCACATCTTGTGTCTCTTGTCTTGGCTTGTTTTCTGTTGATCATTTAATGTCCTATCTGCACTTTACTTAATGTATATGTGATTGCTAATCTGTGGCTAATAAGAAGAAAAATAAGTACACTGCTCTAAGCATAGAACATACTATAATTTAACATGGTATCAGACCTGAGGTGAAGACAAAGCCCGAGCAAGAGCACGAGCAATCATTGAAGAGAAGGTTGGCAAGGCTATCTTAAAAAGAAATCATGGGGTCCTCAACACACTTCCCTGCTGAAGACAAACTCTGTGAGAAGTCTGACTATCACGGATGGAAGATGTCTCTCGATCTAACATTAGAAGAGCAGGAAGTGTTGGACCATGTGAGAGGCGGGATTGTTGAGCCTCCATCAAATGCATCTGTTGCTATTAGGAACAAATGAACCAAGGGGGAAGTCAAAGCAAGGAAGATCATCCGGGACTCTATCGACAAGCGCTTGGTGGTCTATGTTTCCGAGCTGAACACCTCCAAGGAAATCTACGATAGACTAGTGAGTTTATTTAAAGTTAATGATGCAAATCAAGACTATTTTATTAGAAATAAGCTGAAGGAAATTAAGAAGGGCAAAGATGAGAGTATGCAAGCATTTTTCTTAAGGATCATCGAGATCAAGAACGATCTCCTATCTATTGGGGAAGTAATTCTTGACAGGGAAATAACACTCACAACTCCTAGAGGACTGCCCTTTGAATGGTATATATTCAGGACTACTCTTCTCGACAATAACGTAATTCCTAGATTTGAGGAATTAATGGCCAGATGCATTCAAGAAGAAACGAGGATGGAAGAGCAAGAAATGACCATACTTAAAGGTCATCCCCCTGCCTTTTCTTCTCATACTAAAAGAAGAAACAATTCCGGGGCTAAATTCAAAGGAAACGCTAGACCAAAGGGTGGAAGAAAAGGACAATGTTACAATTGCAATAAAACGGGTCACTATGCAAGGGAGTGCCCTGATAAAAGGGACTCACACCGGGACGATGATCAAAATCCCTCTCAAGGCAATCAAAGGAATGGCAGGACAAATCGCAGAGGTAGAAGAAGTGCCGGAAATCAAGGAAGAGGACAACCATTCAAGAAGGCAAGAAATTCCAGATATGAATCTAACACTGTTAACAATAAGCAAGATGAATATTATCTACCAGCAGCGCTATTTACTACTACTCCCCTGGACTCGCTGGGAAATTGGCTTATTGATAGTGGTGCCTCAAGGCGCTTCACTGGTTACAAAGAAGCTTTCTATAATCTGATAGAGAAGGAAACCAACCTGGAAATTGTTCTTGGAGATAATTCAAAATATTCCATGAAAGGTGTAGGAAATGTCACTCTTCAATTGAATCAGGGTAATACCATCCACTTACAAGATGTATTATATGTACCTGATCTTAAAAAGAACCTGGTGTCCATTTCGGCAATGGAAGACAAAGGCTACAAGGTGGCCTTCAGCGATGGCAAGGTACGTGTATGGAAAAAGAACTTTAAAGATGCTTTTACTCTTGGGTTTTGAGTTGACTCATTATATTAGGTCGGTGGAAGTCCGCTCGGTGTCATGTCTTGTGACACATCTCTTTAGTCCTAACTATCAGAGGTTTGCTCACCTTCATTATAAAGCTCTACCCTATGTAAGAAAAATGGTGACCAGGATGCCCGATTTCAGATAGAGCAAGAAGGTGTATGTCCAGGATGTGCCGAAGGGAAGCTCAAAAGAGGACCATTCCCCTCAAGCCAAAGCAAGACCTCCTATATATTGCAGTTGGGTCACTCAGACATATTCGGTATGATGCCTGTGAACTCCTTGGGAGGATATTTATATTACCTCACTTTTATAGATGATTATTCTTGCAAGACTTGGATATACCTGTTGAAAAAGAAGGATGAAGTGTTCTCCTGGTTTCGACAATTCAAAGCCTTGATCGAGAATCAAACCGAAAAGAAGATCAAGATCTTAAGGACTGATAATGGCACTGAATATGAATCCAATGAGTTTCATGACTTTTGCAAAGAGGTTGGCATTAGGAGGGAGACTACTACACCATACACTCCTGAACAGAATGGTGTGGTGGAAAGGAAGAATTGTACAATTGTGGAAGCTGTCCGTGCTATGCTCCATGATCAAAGACTTCCGAAGTTTCTATGGGCCGAAGCTGCAAATTCCACCATATATGTACAAAACCTATGCCCTCATCAAGCATTGGGTTCCAAGACTCTCGAAGAAATGTTCACTGGTAAGAAACCTGACGTATGTAATTTTAGAATTTTTGGGAGCCCTGTATATTTTCATGTGCCTAAAGAAAAAAGGAATAAATTGGGTGCATCTAGAAAGAAAGGAATCTTCGTGGGCTATAGCGAAAATACTAAGGGCTATAGAATCTATGTAGCATGTTAAAGGGAAGTCGAGATTAGTCATGATGTCACCTTTGACGAAGATATGGCTCTTAGCAAGGTAGACAATCTTTCTACTTTAAGGGGATCTAAAGAAGTTGACACCAGGGAACCGAAGGAAAAAGAAGATGAGACAATGCCCAATGTGGAAGAACCTATGGATCCTATTGATCTGCCTCCGCAAGAGCCTTCCTCTTCTAGGAAGAGGCCTTCATGGCTTAGGGGGACACTTGATGATGTTGAAGGACACATTGCAACCCGAGGAACATTCTGTGAAAGTAAGAATCCGAATATATCAAGGATACCTGACCATCATGAGCACGATCATCCAAAATGAGCCTTTGTCATTCATAGATGTCATCAAGCATCAAGTATGGAAGGATGCTATGACCGAGGAATATGAGTCCATTATGAAATTGATGTTTGGGATGTGGTCCCCAGACCCTAAGACAAAGCAGTTGCCACTTCAAAATGACTTTTACAAGATAAAGCACGCTGTTGATGGAAGTGCGGAAAAGTATAAGGCTCGTGGCTTCTCCCAGAAGGAAGGTATAGACTATGATGAGATATTTGCACGTTTTGCCCGATATACCACCATCTGCTTGATCATAGCCCTTACTGCTTCGCAAGGATGGAACCTACATCAGATGGATATCAAGACTGTGTTCTTACATGGTTCAATCAAAGAGGAGGTCTATGTGGAGCAACCCGAAGGATTTGAGATTTATGATCGAGAATCTCATGTGTGCAGGTTGAAGAAGGCCCTCTATGGGCTAAAGCAAGCACCCTGAGCATGGTATGAGAGGATCGATAGATACTTGATGAAGCTGGTATTCACTAGGAGTGAAGCTGACCCTAACCTTTACTTTAAGGTTATAGATGACAAGCCTCTCATACTGGTGCTATATCTTGTCGACCTCTTTCTAACAGGTGCAGACCCTCTCATTCATGAATGTAAGAGGAAGCTGGCTTCTGAGTTCAGGATGAAAGACCTAGGACTTATGCACTATTTCCTAGGACTGGAAGTCTGGCAGAAACCAGGGGAGATTTTCCTATCTCAAGGAAAATATGTGGTGAAAATATTGGAGAGATTCGACATGGTGGACTACAAGCCCGTAACTACCCCAATGGAACTTAACTTCAAGAAGTTAAGCGGTAGTGTTGCTGGACCTGTTTTACGAAATGTTACCGAGTATCGTCAACTCGTCGGAGCATTAATGTTCTTGGTGAACTCCCATACGGATATATGCTTTGCAGTCAACACATTGAGTCAACATATGGTTGAGCCTCACCACTCACATTGGATTGGTGCCAAGAATTTGTTGAGATATCTTCGTGGCACAATCACTCATGGGTTGATATACACTGTCGGAGATGTGAGACTACTTGGGTATACTGATGCTCACTGGGCAGGCAATGTGGTGGACTGAAAGAGCACTTCCGGGTGCTGTTTCTCTTTGGGATCTGCCTAGATATCTTGGATGAGCATGAAGTAGAAGTCGGTGGCTTTGAGCACCGTTGAGGCAGAGTACATCGCTGCTAGCATGGCCTCCTGTGAGGCAGTTTGGTTGCGAAAGCTGTTTGGATTTACATTGGATACCACCGTGATTTTGTGTGACAACTAGAGCGGGATCGATTTATCAGAGAATCTCGTATTTCATGATCGCTCCAAGCATATCAATATCAGGTACCACCATATTCGAGATATGGTGCAGCGAGGAGCAATAAGGCTCCAACATATCGGTATAGATGAACAGGTTGCCGACATTTTGACAAAGCCCCTAGGAAAGGTCAAATTCCTGACTTTCCGATAATGATTTGGTGTCGTTTAGAGACCCTCTTATGAGGGTTAAGTATGATGTATTGAGCTCTGGGAGCTCCAGGGGGGCGCGGGGTACTTCTTGGAGCGACATGTGACCACAAAGCGACTCACCATCCCTTGGTGGTGCACTATGTAGAGGGTAAAGGTTCAACCTTCCCCTGTGACACGCCATGGTGACTGTGGAACAGGATGATTACTTCTCCTCTGGGCCAAGATGATTCGTTCTCCATGGCAATTGTGGAGCAAGATGATCAGTTCTCCTGTAGGCCAGGATGATTAGTTCTCCGTGGCATTCGCTAGACAGGATGATTCGTTCTCCTGTGGACAGGATGATTAGTTCTCCTATCGAGGCATCCTACCCATGCAGTCTGGGACTCATGGGAAGTACCTCTCATCTGATCAATGAGAAGGGAAATGAAGATAGGGATCATAGTAGTACTATCGATGGACGCATCGCTGTATCTACTGTACTCCCTATGCTAGGATGACCTCCATTGATCTGGGATCAGTGAAAGTGGTTCACACTCTTAGACTGACTTCGGGTTAGTGGAGGATGGTATGATACATCCTTGATCATTTCTTCTTCTTCATAGTTCGAGCAAAGCAGAGTAGAGTAGAGCAAAGTAGAGCAGAGCAGAGCGGGGTCAAGCTGTACAGGACGGTGCATTTGATGGATGGATAGTAGCGACGATCTGACGGATTGCAGATGAAGTTCTCCCTAGTTGAGAGGGAGTGTTAAAATTGGAAACTAGGGCCAAACTCCATGTGAATCACCTTATTTATGGCTTCTGATATTTATCCTAGACTCCTCTCATCGAGAGGTGTAGGATTGATCTAAAGATCATTTGATTCCGATAAGTATTTATGGAGATATGAATTTATTTTGATTATGGACAAATTGTCAAGGTCGGCCAACAAACTTATGTAGGCTCAGAAGCCCAACAATCCTGTCTATTCAACCTCAATGTTTGCATATAAATACAAGGAGCATTCTCCTCATTTGAATTTTGGACAATTCAATTCACTCATCTTCTCTCTCTCTCTCTCCTATGCATAAAAGGAGCCTCTCTCTCTCTCACATGTGTGGCTGAAAGGAAGACGTCCTAGCGCAAGGAAGACGCAGAAAGAAGGGCGCTAGGGCAACATGTCATCTCTTTGATCAGTGTTGACCAAGCATTGACCTCCCAGAAGTGCGAATTGGGTGTGATTGCCTCTCCTAAGCAGGTCATAATTTTTGGCACAAAAATCGAGGTGATCTGACCTCTGGTTTGATCGGTGTTGACTGCCCTTGTTTAGGGCTGCAAGTTGACTTCAGAAATCTACAAATTGACTGAACTTTTGGGGCTGTTCAAGTGCTGTTTCTTCAAGCTGTTCGAGGACAAGTTTACGGGAAATTGACCAAGTATTTTAGGAGTCAATTTCAGCTAGTTTGACCAAGTTTGACTTTGCTGATCGAGGGTTTGCTGCTGCTGATATAAAATTACAAAATTCAGTTTTTGTACTATTTCTCTTTGCTGAACTATTGAAGATAAAAGAAGATTTGATCAAAGGGTTTCCCCGCATTGGGGTTTGTCCCTAGCTAGCCGCCACATCTTGTGTCTCTTGTCTTGGCATGTTTTCTGTTGATCATTTAATGTTTTATCTGCACTTTACTTAATGTATATGTGATTGCTAATCTGTGGCTAATAAGAAGAAAAATAAGTAAACTGCTCTAAACATAGAACATACCATAATTTAACAATGATGGACTCTTTAATGAGTATTTTTGAGAGTATGCAACACTAGAAGAAATTACACGAGCAACCATATTTTTCTGAAAATACAACAACATCTAATACCAAAATAGACGCATGGAACAAAGAAATCAGGATTTGATGCGCAAGGTAGGAAAGCTGCCCATCTCATCTTCTGATGGGTTATCAAAATGTTCAGTGAGGGCTTCGATACAAAAGTTGAACACCTATTTCCGACTTAATCCCATGTAGGAAGTAGATGCAATCCAATTTGCCACATTACATTTGGAAGGGGAAGCTCATGAATGGTGGTACCATGGAATGGTCACCTTGGGATATTCCATCATAACATCTTATACGGACTTCACCCAAAGGTTGATAGAACATTTTGATTGGAAGAATCTTGTTATACATATTAAATAATTGGTAATTAAACAGAAAGGGACACTAGATGAGTGCATTGCAGAATTCAAAAGGGCAATAATCATGGTGACAGACCTATCGGAGCATAGGCAGGTCATGCTCTTCATAGGTCTAGCTAAACCATTACACGAATGGGTTAAGGCCTTAAAACCTACCACATTACAAGAGGCCATCACCAAGACTTGAGAAATGGGAGGTGCAACACCAAAAGTGAAGATTCCACCCATACCACAAATCCATCCAAAAGGTAAGGGCAAGAGAACATCTCTGAACGACGAAACTAAGAAGGATCGGTTGGATGGAGAAGTTCGAAACGAGCTTAGAAGAAAGAAGCTCTGTTTCAGCTGCAAAGAGTTGTGGGAACTTGGTCACCGATGTTTGGGAAAGGGAAAGATTCACTACATCGAAGTGTATTGCCTGATAGCAGTAGTGTGTGAGATACAACACAGACACCAAGCAAGGAGCCTAACATTTTTGAAGAAGCACCATCCTTGAAAGAGGCTAAGAAGCCACACCCGAGAATCAAAGGAGGTATTATCGTCACTCTTAGGAGTCCCTAAATATCACAACTTCACAATCAAGGGTGCTATGTGAGGGCAACGAATCATAGCATTGATAGATGGTGGAGTATTGTACAACTTCACTGATGTAGTTGTGGTGACAAGGAGAGGCATCCTTGCCAAACGCTTTGAAGGCTTTGAAGTTAGGGCAACTGATGGATATCATATCACATGCACACAGGTAGTTCCATGTTTGAGCGTCAAATTAGGTAAGTATACACTTACTCATGATTTTTATGTAATAGAATTGGCATATACTAATGTGGTGCTGAGAGTACAATGGTTGTACTCTAGGAATATTTGTAATGAACAACCAAACGATGGAAATGGAATTTCAGGACCCAAATGGCAGTAAGGTAGTACTAAGAGGCATGACCAAAGGGGGTTCTTGAGTTGCAACATCCAAGCAAATGGAGGTCACACCCAAGCAGGGCGAAGCCATTTGTAGGGAAGCTTGTAGAAGTACAAGTAACAACTTACAATCTAATGAGTTGGGATATGAAGAGAGCAATGAGCATGACACATTTTTGAGAGAATGGAGAGCCCATCTCTTAGTAGAATATTCCAAGAATAAGTTTGCTTGCGAATTGTTGGATGGACTAATCCATGATGATAGATACCAGATGGAAGATGGGATCATTTTCTTTAAAGAGCAGATATATTTTGTCCCCAAATTTACACAGAAAAAGGCTATGTAAGCCAGCTGAAGTCACATGGGAATCGTACCCTCAAGAAAGGGATTGCACAAATATGAAGTAGAGCAGGCTAAAAACTGACGAAGGAGGCCACAAAGAAGAGCAAAATGAAGCAATATATTCTCTTGAAGTTGAGGGCAGTCTTATAAAAAGAGGGGACTCGAGACATATTGGCCATATGAAGCACTGCCGAAAACATAAAAAAGGAATTGATATTGCACTCCATAATGCAGTTCGTTATGTTGCAAATTATTTTGGGATAAAAAATGCTACGAAAAAGAAAATTAAGGCCAATAAGAATCAAAGGTTTTTCATTTCTTCATGCAAAGAGGAAAACAAGTGCCTTGCAAGTGATGTGAAGACAATAATCAAACAGAGGCAACATGGGGAAAGTGCAACAAGATTTTTATTTCCAGCATAAAGATCAATTTTATGCCACTTATTATTAGTACCATTGAAGTTTGTTGTTACACTAGGAGAAATAAAATCTACATCAGCAATGATATACAACTGTGTCTTTTCCACCTATGATCTAGTAAGAGGGAACAACAACTATTGCATGGTAATATTTCCTAACAAAATTATGATCATTGCACTGCAAGAGAAAAAAGGGGTGATAGTATGCTTGGTATGACAACTGTAAGGCACCTAGACATGCCATTGCTTGAGGGAAAGCAATGTCAAGAAGGGGGGGGGGGGTGTATTGCAGCTAGTGGATTAATTGCCCATGGGAGGACAGAATAACCTATCCAATCCCATAGGCTGTAGTCTTGATAAAAGGGGAAAACCCAAATTATCCAATGTTTGGGGCAACATTAGGGGTCGACTAGGACAAAAAGCCCAAATTTGGGGGTTGCACTTACAACCCCTCACATTAGATGAAACCCCATCATTTAGGATCATTAATTTGGATTTGATAGCTCTATTTTCTCTTTGATTAGCTTCGGTGGAGGTGTTCCCACCCTATCTAATCATTTGTCTAGTTTTGGTGGAGCTGATCCCACCCTAACTAGACACCCTTCTTGTCGTTCAAGTACAGGTCAAGGGAGTAGTTTTGGTTTGAGGAAATTGAAGATTTTATCTTGTCTTGGCATAATGCATTCTTTGGAGTAGCGCGGTTGGTCTGGTTTGTAAGAACAAATCTATGCTACATGTTTGAGGCAGTGTATTCTGTTAAGGTTTGAGAGGTATCCATGGAAAACAAAAGCTAGAAGTGAGGCTATTTTTTTGGGGTCGTTATAACCACCCTTGTAACTTGGTTAGTGAGTGGAGGGTTTTGGTTGGAGGTTGACTAAGGCATCGCGACCCATTTCAGAAGTTGCGAAGGACCTTTCTGAGGCATTGCACGCAACCTTGTGAACGATGGGACCCCGTTCCAATCCGAGAACAACCTACAAAACTTTGGTCCAATAATAGCCATAATTTGCTACTGATCTATGTGTGACTTTTAAGGTGGATCTGATTGATACAAATTGGGTCGCATGTATTCATTTGGGGTTACTCCAACACAATGAAGTCCAACTGTTGAAGGAGAAACAAGGTTTATCTGTGGCACCAAGCCTAATTCCTATCCATGCTAGTGAAGCCTGTTCTGCCCTTGGTCCTGCCACCCAAACTCGGTTAAGCGGAAACGGTTTCCTTGTTTAGAGTTGATGTGAAGGTTTGGAGGCAAGGTTCAACTTCTATGCATGTAAAGCTCAGAACAAGTCTATGCTATGTTGTATCCACAATGAATTGTTACAGTGCACTGTGTTGCTACCAGATCTTAGATAGTTACAAATAACATAGTCATAGTAGAAGTGATTGAAGAATTTGTTACTGCCACCCAAACTCGGTTAAGCGGAAACGGTTTCCCTGTTTAGAGTTGACGTGAAGGTTTGGAGGCAAGGTTCAACTTCTATGCATGTAAAGCTCAGAACAAGTCTATGCTATGTTGTATCCACAATGAATTGTTATAGTGCACTGTGTTGCTACCAGATCTTAGATAGTTACAAATAACATAGTCATAGTAGAAGTGATTGAAGAATTGGTTACTTATCTTGAAATCAAGATGATATTTAATGGTTGAAGGAATCCACTGTGGTGTTGTTGAAGGAGTCGTATAGTTGCTAGAAATATGTTGTATCCACAATGAATTTGCTACTGATCTATGTGTGACTTTTAAGGTGGATCTGATTGATACAAACTGGGTCGCATGTATTCATTTCGGGTTACTCCAACACAGTGAAGTCCAACTGTTGAAGGAGAAACAAGGTTTATTTGTGGCACCAAGCCTAAACCCTATCCATGCTAGCGAAGCCCGTTCTGTCCTTGGTCTTGCCACCCAAACTCGGTTAAGCGGAAATGGTTTCCCTGTTTAAACTTTAGAGTTGACGTGAAGGTTTGGAGGCAAGGTTCAACTTCTATGCATGTAAAGTTCAGAACAAGTCTATGCTATGTTGTATCCACAATGAATTGTTACAGTGCACTGTGTTGCTACCAGATCTTAGATAGTTACAAATAACATAGTCATAGTAGAAGTGATTGAAGAATTGGTTACTTATCTTGAAATCAATATGATATTTAATGGTTGAAGGAATCCACTGTGGTGTTGTTGAAGGAGTCATATAGCTGCTAGAATGATTTATTACTTTGGAAATCATGTGCTATTTCAATACTGTCTATTGCTGAATCAGTGAATGTCACTGTTGTTAAATTGTAACCCTAGTCAAGCATTGGATTCTAAGGGCAAAAATTACCTTAGGACATTAAATTGAGTGTTATTATAATGGGCGAAGAGGGTTTGGATATAGAAGCTACTGAAACATGACCATTAAATTTGCCCCAAATGAAGTTGCCAAAATGCAAATCAATCAAATGGTGAACTGGGTGACCTGCATGTTATGGGTTTGTTCTTGCCTAATCCGTGTCTATAACCATGGGATCCACAATCGAGTTGGGTGAAACGACTCCAGTTTGTAGGATGTGTTTCCTGAACTTTCATATTTGTATCCTTGGTGGATCTAGATGGATTTATATTTGAATCTGGTTTGGATCTATTCATCTATGTTTCCTTAATGACCCCTCGGAGCTGTGGATCTGTGTTTCCTTATCCCCCCCCTCCCCCGGCCCCAAACAGATCTATAACATAGATATTACTATTATATTTCTTGTTTGCTAGTGTGTTAGTTACTTATGGGACTAGCCTGTGGTTTACGAATTTGCGATCCAAGAGGCATATAAGTGGTCAAAATCACCCTGGGATCGTACCCGGTTTGGGCCTTTAACATGGTTGGATATTTTTGGTGTCTCCTTTCGTCTACCAAGAATTTTAAACCTTGGTTTCCTTACAGAAAGAAACCCTCGAAATGCAATTGCATTAGTAGGATTTGCAAATATATATATCTAGCCATGTTAAAGGTTGGTGTGGCCCAAGCTGGGTGTGAACACTAGGTAATTTTGATGGTTTAAACTTTAGATGTCCATGGATCATAGTTTCATAGACCACAAGCTAGTCCCACAAGCCATTGATATGTTAGAAAACAAAAAAATAACACGACTGGGTCACAACAACCTTTAACATGGTTGGAAATTTTTGGTGTCTCCTCTCGACTACCACAAATTTTGAACCTTCGCTGCCTTACAAACACCTTGAAATGCAATTGCTCTAGCGGGATTTGAATCACACAGAAGATAAGATAATTTTATTAATGTCCTGTTGCACTCAAATTGTCAAAGTTCCAAGGAATCGGAATTACCAACTTTTTCAACAAGGATCAAATGACATTTCATCAGTCCATGTGTCATGGTCATCTCATTCTGCAAGCTATATATTGTAAGTGATCTTAGTAAAACATTGAGGCTATGTAACAACCTAGGTAAGCCTATAATTTGATGAACAATTCCATCCTAGGAGGTTTTTTAACCTCACTGATTACCTATGTTTCTCGACACGGCTAATCAAAAGAGTATTTTCTCATCAGCTTAAACCCCCAAAGCTAGAGTGAAATTTATTGTCGGATTATTAGGTGAGTCCTAATGCTGTAGTTGAGTTTGATGTAAAAGTGTTTGGGAATAATTTAAGCTAATTGGCTTAAATATTTTATTACAAATCACTTGGTTTACTAGATTATATTGTGTCACAGATGGGTTATGTGTGTTGAGGGTCTAAGACAAATGTGTATTCCCTCTTTGAGTCTTGTAAATGAAAAATCATATGTATTAGAGGGTTGGAAAAATAATTAATCCTCTCATGTGTAAATTAATTAAATTTTCAGACAAAATAAAATTAAATCCTAAGCCAAAAAATTAATTAATTAGAGTAAAGTTAAATCTATGTTGCAGGAAACGCTAGGGGGGGGCCCGTTTCCGGCCGGAAACGGAAACGAAACGCGTTTCCGCATTTGGTACGGCCGTGAAACGCGTTTC